>JARDXD010001520.1:0-19615 GCA_029218145.1 Aphanocladium album
GTCCCAAGCCCACCCTGCTAGTTAGTTAGTCCCCCTCTTTCTGCGTGTTAGTCTGCATCTGGAGGCGGCCTGCAGCAAGCGTAAAATTAGTTGGTTGGGTGGTCTTTTTTGCGCACAAAGTAATCGGGGCCAACTGCGCGTGGTTGGTAGTAGGGGTTCTCTGCAAAAGTCCTTTTGTTTGCGCGGGGATCCTGCAGACTACTTTTACTTTCTGCTGCCCGCATGTCGCTCGTCCGAATCTTCCCTCTGGTCCTTTTCCTTCCAAAACGTGCCCCCCCGTTGCCACCAGATCGAGCGCTTCACAGGTGTCCACCTACCAACCGCCTCAGCGCTGACGCCCAGCGCCGCCTACCATGGACGACAATTCGTTTGGACCACGGCTGCGTGGCCAATTTGATCTCACTCTCAAGTTTGAGCACTTGATTTTCTACCTGGTGCCCTCGTGCATTGTGGTTTTCATCACGGGCCTCTACGTCAAGCGGACCTTGTCCGTCGGGAGGCCACTCGTCCGCCCAGGCGCCTTGCTATGGATGAAATCCGCACTCGCCGCCGCGCTGGTTGGTGTGCAAATCGCCAATGCCATGCTTTGGGGCCAGTCGGCCCTCAACACGCAGCTCGCAGTCGCCGCAGCTGCCATGTCCGTTCTCAGTGCTGTGTGCGTCAGTGTCCTCACGATCGCGGGCCACATTTATTACCTCCGGTCGCTGGCGTTCCTAGGCTTCTACTTGAGCCTGTCAATCGTCCTCGACGTGACCGCGACACTGACGTATTTCAACCGGACGGGTCTCGAGACGATTGCGCGGCTGCACATTGCTATACCCTGTCTAAAAGCGGCGTTGGTTGTCCTCGAGGAGGTTCCCAAGCGCTCGCTCTTCCGCTCCGAAACTCTGCGATCCCAGACTCTTAGCCAAGAGGTGGTTGCAGGATTCTGGAACAGATCTGTGATGGGCTGGGCCAACTTCCTTCTGTTTCATGGATACCGTGGTGAAATCAACCAGACCACCATGCCCAGTCTTGGACCGGAGTATGATTCCGAGGTACTTCACGACGCATTTATGCATCAGTGGGAGGCCGGCAGCAAATCAGCCCGGCACGCGCTGATGATCGCTTGCCTGCGCACCCTCCCGTTACCGTTTCTGTACATCATTTTGCCTCGTCTCTTGTCAATTGGCTTCGATTTCGCCCAGCCATTTCTGCTACAAGCCGTTGTCAATGAAGTTTCTCTTGATACTCTACCTACAAAGAACATCATGAGAGGCCTGATTCTTGCAACTGTCATTGTTTACGTCTGCAGAGCTGTAAGTATATAAATTGTTCCTCAATTCGCGCAGTCCTAACTAGTCGCAGGTTGCCAAAACTTGGTACAGCGTCATGCGAAACCAGATCTCCGTAAGCGTTCGAGCGATGCTTATCTCGGCTGTGTATCACAAATCCCTTCGGCTCAGCGCCGAACAGTTGGAAAAGTCAACAGCTGCTACCCTTGTGACTGCAGATGTCAGTGGTGTCACTGCCCTTGTGTCGCTTTCGTACGATAGCTGGGGACATGTGATAGAAGTTTGCCTTGGCGTGGCCGTTCTCGGTATTTACGCCGGAGCCGCCACCATTTTTACCGCAATTCCCGTCATTGGTAAGTGTTTCCTTACTCTATAATTTTGCTTCCAGTCACTAAAATGCATTCTTTCAGGCACGACTGTCGCGTCTGTGTATGTCGGCCGTCGATTGATGGGAATACGCAAGACCTGGAATGAGAACATGGAAGTTCGAGTGGCGGCTACATCAAATTTCCTTGCACAAATGAAGGAAGCCAAGATGCTGGGGCTATCTCCCATTCTGGCCAAGCGCATTCAAAAACAGTTTGAGAGAGAAGTCGAACTTGCGATGACCAGTCGCAAGTACTACGCAACGACCATGGGCATTTGTAAGTGGCTTCCTTAACATTATCCTGGACTTTACTGACTCTGAGAAGCGGCTATTGCAGAACTTCTGACGCCGGTTTTGGTTGTCGCCGCCACCATCTTCTGGACAAGAGCTTCTGAGCCAATCTCCGCCAGCCGCATCTTTACCACTCTGTCTCTAGTCGCCCTAGTAACTAACCCAATGTACTTCTTGATTCACTCTGTCGGAAGCTGGGGTGGTGGTTTTGCATGCTTGAAGCGCCTCCAGGAGTACCTGAATCTGCCTGAGACTGAAGACCCTCGCCAGTTTGCCATCCAGCAAGATTCGACTGTCAACGAGAAGTATGCACTCGAGACTGTTTCTCCTGTTTCCTCTGCCCCCAACGCGCAGGATAACCATGTCGCTTCTGCTGAGTCCAGTGGCTTTGCGGTCCAGTTTGAGCAGGTCTCCTTTGTGGCGGATACAATTTCCATCCTCAAAGACATTTCTCTCAGGATCAAGACTGGCGATAAAGCCGCTTTCTTCGGTCCCGTCGGCTGCGGAAAATCAACGCTCCTCAGGGCGATTCTCGGCGAGACCAAGCCTACCACCGGAACTGTCACCCTGGGCACACGCTCTGTTGCCTACTGCAGTCAAGTCCCGTGGGTTCAGAACGAGACAATCCAGAACAACATTCTGGGTAGAAAGCCTTACAATGAGACTCTGTACAACAAGGTTGTTTATGTCTGCGCTTTGGATGCCGATATTGCCCGCCTCCCGGAAAAGGATCAGACCCGGGCCGGTAGCGAAGGCGGTAATCTCAGCGGCGGACAAAAACAGCGAGTGGTAAGTAACAACAAAAGAAAAATGGCAACAAGGCCAGTCAAAGAAATGCATCTGACAGATATTTGTAGTCATTGGCGCGTACCCTTTACGATCAAGCGGAACTGCTAGTTTTGGACGATGTTTTCAGTGCTCTTGATGCCAAGACCTCGGCAACCATTCGAGCTCGCCTCTTTTCCGAGGTCGATCTGCTGAAGGCTAGCAATACAACCGTCATCATGGCTGCCAGCATGCGTAAGTTACTAGATTACACCTTGCCCGCTTTTTACGAATCTAACCCATCCCAGGAAGCCATCTTGCTCACGCTGATGTCTCATACGAAATGCAAAGCGGCGGCACGGCTGTCTTGTCCCTGGAGCATGAGAAAGAACGTGAGGTCGCGCGAGAGCGCCAGCAGCTTGACAGCACCAGCGCTGCTTCCGAGACTGATTCTGTTGACGCGTACCGCAAGGAAAAGGAATCTGACTGGGACACGCCTGAAGTAACGCCTGTTGAAATTGATCCGCTCCGCGACAGTTTGACCACGCTAAAGTATGGTGACTGGACCATTTACAAATACTTTCTCAAGCCCGTTGGGCTCGGCAGTATCTTATTTTGGCTGGGCACCATCGCCTGCGCTTCCGTCATTGATCGCATACCGCGTAAGTGAACTATGAGCATATTCGCGCGGTGCGCCTGGGACTAACTTTTGAATTAGCAATCTTTGCAAGAATCTGGCTGGAGAGCGATGCTCAAAACCGCCTGTACTTTATCGGTTTCGCGGTGCTCAGTGCAATGGCCCCTGTGCTCTACTTCTGGGGACCTCTGTATGCATCATTCCCCACATCTTCTCTTCCGCTTTGTTAATCTCTCGGCCAGTATCTATTACCGCTTCGTCATCATCAAATGTTCACCAGTACTTCATCAAACGCTGTTGCACGCTACATCTTTTGCCACATTTGAATTCCTCGCGGCTGAAGATGCCGGCGCACTTCTCAACAGATTCACCCAAGACATCCAAATGGCCACCCAGCAACTGCCAAATGCCATCACACCAGTAGTTTGGGGTTAGTAACTCACCGCAAAGCTGAGAAGCCAAAAACGGAGCGATCCTAACTCGACTTGCAGGTCTATACTCTCTCGTCATCGACGTCGGCATCATCTCAGCCGGAGCGGTCTATGCTCTGCCCATCATTCCCTTCTTCTTCGGCGTCGTATTTTTGGTTCAACATTTCTACCTGCGCACATCTCGACAGGTTCGCCTCGTGGAGCTCGATTCCTCCAAAAGCCTCCTCCGCCACCTGACTGAAAGTGGCACAGGTATCGAGTACATCCGCGCTTTCAAATGGCAGGAAAAGTTCACCGCTCAGCTACACCACGTGCTTGATCAGACTCAGAAGCCTTACTACTACCTGCAGGCCATCCAGCAGTGGCTCACCGCGGTCATGGACTTCATCACTGCCGGCTCAGCAGTCGTTGTTGTCAGTCTCGCGCTGAACTACAAGAATGCATCATCAGCCAGTGCTGTGGGTCTATCGCTGCTGACTCTGGTATCCTTTTCTGATTTCACCGGCGCCACTGTTCGATGGTTCGTCGTGATGGAAAACATGTTTGGAGCTGTGGCCAGAATCAGGGACTTTGCCAAGTCAACCCCACAAGAATCGGATGAAGGAACTTCAAGCGTGCCAAAACGCTGGCCTGAATCTGGCAAAGTTGAATTCAGTGGCATCAGCGCGTCTTACAAGTAAGTCAGCTGCGATCTCGGTCTATACTTGTATACTAATTCAACCACCCCTAGATCGGATACTGAGAAGCCTCATCAGGCTCTAGACAATGTTAGTCTGACCATTCAGCCCGGACAGACCGTTGGCTTGGTTGGCCGTACTGGAAGGTGAGTCGAAAAAAGATTTCAGACGCCGTATTGCTGCTTTATACAGATATTGACATTTGGTTTTCTTTTAGTGGCAAGTCCTCGATGCTGTTGGTGCTGCTTCGTCTGCTGGAGTACTCGGGCAACATTTACATTGACGGCCGCGAGCTGCGAACCATTCCTCGCAACGAGCTCAGATCTCGCATGACAACCATTACCCAGGCCGGTATCGCGCTCAAAGCCTCTGTCCGGTTCAACATGGATCCCTTTGCCGAGACGGAAGACTCGTCTGCAGACGACAAGAAAATTGAAATCCTGCAGCGCGTTGGGCTCTGGGAGCACATTGAGAAGAGGGGCGGTCTCGAAGCCGTCATGGGCACGATGAAGTTTTCTGTCGGTGAGCGCCAGCTGTTCCAGATGGCGCGCGCGATTCTACACAAGGAGAACACCGGGTCGAGCCTCTTCCTCATGGACGAAGGCACCTCGAGCATCGACGAGGCCACGGAGAAGCGGATCTACAGCCTGATCAAGGAATCTTTTGCCGGTTGCACAAAGATTCTCATCAGTCATCGCGAGGGTGTGCTTGCCGACACGGATGTTGTCCTGCACATGTCAGACGGCAGGGGAGAAGTTACCACACCAGGGAAACGAGACGCTGTCGACTTCAAGGAGGAGGAAGCCACAGCTGAAAGCCAGACTGCTCAGTAGTTTTTAAGTATTCACTAAACTTTGCCCGATTTGTAAAACTGAACCACTCAGGAACTCAGTAGTAATATTTATTCCTGTGCAGCTCAGCCATTGCGTGCATTCAGACCACAGCTGCTGTCTCGACGGCGTTTCTTAAAGGCCTTTAATGGTTCAAATCTTTGTCATGTTGCTAACACAGACAATTTGACTACCCGCCCAAGTGACGTTGCCGATTTTGGCCCCCTATGCAGATGATGGCAGCACAAGCGACTCCGCCAAGCCTGGCCATAGAAAGCTGTTAGGCGACGACGGCGGTGGTAAGAGATTTGTATCAATCGCATGCATAATAAATTGTGTGAATTTTGAGCAATGACTTATTCCCTTTTTGAATTTTTCTTCTAGCAATAGTTGACCATTCGTTGTCCATGCAATCATTAATCCTGGTAATCCGACATAAGTTTCCATACATTTGTAGCTAAGAGCCAAAGACACTCCCCAATTTCGAACAACTTAGAATGTAAGTGTAAAAATAGACGAATAGTAATGGCGTTTGAAGCAAAAATTCTTTTGAAACGTTGGTGTAAGAATGTTGACGTAGAGCGAATAACGGTTGATGATGCAGGCTAACGTAGACACATTCCATACGGTCGAGGAGAGCGTGGTGGGAATGGCAGATCGTCAGACGACTCTATACCGTTCTCGCCTGCTTCTAATTCTTCTTTGTAGTAAAAAGAGTTCCAATCTGGAGCTTCTGTGACCGGAGTTGCCGGCAATGGTTTGTCGACTTCCGATAAGTGATGCGGCGAGATCCGAGCAGGTGCGCTGGCTCGCCTTTCTTGCTCGCCCTCTTTTGCGGAATCCGGAACGGACGTGTCTGAAAGAGGCATGTAATGAATGATGCCATTTTCTTCGTAGGTTGGCAATGGTCTTGTCGAGTCGTGGTCACTGATGCGCGGGGTCAGGCCAAGTTGTGCAGCGTCAATCAGATGTTGCTGCTGGTATTCGATCGGTACAACTCGTTGTCCCCATTTTATGACGAATTGTATGCCAGTGACTTCTTGGAGCTTCTTTAAGAAGGTGCCGCAACGGCCGCAATTCTTTCTTGAAATGTTCACTTCGAATCGTCTGGGGGCTTGGTCCCCCCACCGCACTCGACGAAGCCTTAATAGACTCTCCCGCGTGATAGAGTCTCCCAAGTTTCGGACTCCCATGCTTTTTGCCATGTGAAACATTAGCAAGATCGCATACGTGGCGAGTTTGACTTCCACGTGTGCAGCCTGAAAGCTGCCACGCGGAGCTGCGCTTGCGTGGGTTTTGTCAAACGGCGACGCAAAATCTACTGCGAGAATTTTTGCCAATTTGAGAGCCTTGGAAGCCCATTTCGCGTTCGCTAGTATATAATCTCCCGCCTGAAGCGAATCCCCGTGGAGCCCTATTCCATGGCCGCTTTCTCCCCACGCGAGGACGACTCGTTTCTCGTCAGTGGTGACAGCTGCTAGAAATCCGCTTGTCTTCTTGTCCAGAAAAGTCTTGTTTTTGTCATTCCCTGTCTTGTAATGGTGAAAAAAGGTTTGCGTCAGTCCAGGTCCAAGCACTTGAACTCTTAAAGACCCTGCATTCGTGTCCGTATGGTGTAAATAGAAAGTGGTGTTCGAATCGTCTTGGAATCGTGTATCTGAGTGCCTTCTTTCCATGGCTGACGGGCAGGCTGTTTGTTCTTCGAAATCCGTAGGATGTACAATCTGACTTGTTAATTAGATGTAACGAAGAAGAATGTGTCGAAGTAGAGAGTCAGGGCAATTATTAATATTTTCTTCGAGCGCGATAAAGCCAGGCGAGGAGATGATGATGCGTAAGAAGAATGCTGAGATGCAGGCGTGGTCAGAGGAACCTTGGGAAATGAGATGTGTGAGAGAAAACTCAAACTTGCAACCAAAATAGCTTGCCTTAAGAAGCAAATTTTTCTGCAAGGCGGTGGCAGCACAAAATGCGTTTTGCACGTTTCGAAACCGCGATTGACGCAGGTGCGCCTGTTCTGAGGCGCGCTGAAGTTTGGTTGCGCCCGCATACGTGCGTTTCACTTCCTTCACCTTCTTGAAAGCCGTATATTAATAGCGCCAGGATTTGGTTCTGGTATCTCAGCGGCATAGTTCAAATTATTCTTATGTGTACTTTATTTTGACACTGTTATTTGCCATCTCTCTCTGTGGTAGAGCTGCGTCTTGACAGCCGATTGCTGTCACTCTTTTTAGGACGTAATGGCAAGCTGGAAGAGAACATTTAACTACCCTCATTAAACCTTTTTTGGCTGATTTGCCCATTCTTTTACAGCGCTTCTTCATCTGCTCTCTTCCTATCGATCCCAATGCCGGTCCTCTATTACATGGCTGGCCTAGCCTCACTCAGCCCGCGCGGTTGGGTGCTCAACAAAGCATGGTTTCACTCTGCGGGTTCATTACCGAGCTTCTTCTCAGGGTGGAACCGCGGCAAAGACTCGAAGAGCATTTATGGCGGATTGTAGAGGTAAAAATGCAGTTCTCAATCGCGCACATGCAATGCAATATAATGTTCCTTGTCGGAAAGGCATGCATCGGTGTAGATCTTCTCGGCTCTGTCTGTATGGTATTGGACTACTTCAAACAGTAATAGCATTCTTTCAAATGCAGGGGTAAGTCTCTTCTCGTAGGGAGGGGAGAGGCTAGTATTTGGTTTAAGATCGTTGCCAGCAGTGGCAACAACCATACCACTGTCTGTTCTAGAGAAGCAAAACCAAATGTGGCAGGATGGTAGACGTGGTCGGAAATGGAATTACATTGAGAAAAAGCTTCGCTTATGAGGAAACAGATGGTACTGACTTTCTACTGGCGTATATGTGTACCCGGATGAGTGGCTCTGTTGTCCTGTTACAGGCTGTCTACGATTGAAGCACGGTGCAGAATAATATAATATACACAATTCGCATGCGTAGACGAAAAAGGCACATTTCAACAATTCCAATATCCCAATATTGGAAAAAACCAGTTTGTTCTCAAATCTGTTCTTGCAGATATAGACGGCCGTGCCAGTTTTTGTAGGTCCGCGGGGTCTTTCTCGTTGAATACATGGCCACAACGCTACTCGGTGATATGGCTCTACCTTTGAGATGCAGGCGTGCCGCTGGGGGGAACATGTGTCGGCCGCGGGTCGGCCGGGGGCGATTGGGTGGTTAGGCTCGGAAAATCTAATTTACCAAAGGTTCGAAATGTATAAATGCAAAAGTTGGCGCTAATGTGCCACCTTACCAGGCAGATAAAACGTAGATAGTACCGCTACCTGCACAAATCCATGGCAGTGGCGTAGAACAGCGAATAACACGACGCATAAAACGTACATTCCCTTGAGACGCATACCTCTCTCTGGAGGAATACGGGACGGTCGGCGGTAGCCATCCAGACAGATAAAAAGGTACTTATCCCACTACCAACATCAAATTATGACAGTGGCTTAAAACAGCGAATGATACGACGCATCAAAAGCCACAACCTCGTTTGCTCCAAAACGACGCAGCGAATCGGATGGGGACAAGGCGGTACCAGCCCCAACCGCCAATAGGATAAGGGTGGCTATGGTGTCACACGAGCGAAAGACAAAAGTCGAAGATCTGAGTTGCACGCAGAATTTTGGTCAGAACGATGATAAAGCGCCACACATTGACCCTCTCGCCAACGGCAATGAATAGGGCAGTAATGAAAATCGGGGGTATATAAGTCTTGCTGCGTCCACACTCGATATACCTCACGCCGGTGCGAGATCCAAAGAATAAGATTCAAGAAACTTCCTCAATTTTTTTCCTATTCCAGACTGACCCTCCTGCCAAATTAACTACCACTCTTTATATCCACAAAGGCCCACCTACCAGCAACGTCCACCCATCGTCGGCAATGCCCACAGGACCAACACTCAGCATAACAACAGCTACCTGAACATATTTCTATTCTTTCAACGGCAAATATTCTCAATTTCCAAAATTCAATGGCGCCAGAAGTCATCGTTGGAATTGTCGCGACGCTGCTTGCTGTGCCCCCAGCTTTCGTCATCCTTTGGCGCGGACACAAGGCTCTGAACAACGCGGCACCAGCCCAGCGCTCGCTTGATGACCTGGAAGGTACGCACGCTTGCAGTTAGGCTGATATTGTTTTTTGCCAAGACAGCATTAGGAAAATTATGCATTTAGGAGCCATGCTGACGGTGACCAGCGTAACGCGAACCGAACCGACTCACTCTTTACCGCTAATACATTTAGCGGCATCTCTTCCCAGCTGGACGCATGACTCTGATCTTGTCCGACACAGAGCCACAGATCGTGATTTACATCTTGTATAGAGAGTCATAGCTTTACTATCCGCGGTTGTTCTCTGTAGTCAGACCAAATCAAAGTTATGAATTAAAGGGTTAAGAGCGGTAGTAGTTGCTGTATAGTTATATAGAGGATGAAGAGAATAATGTAAATATAAAAAAGAGACGAGCAAGATACGTTATCTCTAAATCGTTGCCACGATGGAGATGGAACACAGTTTCCATGCATTACTTAATGGCGTTGTAGTGACATGAGAATGCAGCCAGTCTGGCCATTAGGCAGGAAGAACTAACGAGAACAATAGAAGAAAACGATGCGAAGCCGCTCGCCTTCAAAGTTCTATTATGGGCTCTTCCGTGCTGGGATCGTCCCTCAGCTGAAGGTCGCACTCTCGGACATAGTATTGATGCGACGAATTACTAATAACACCCCCTCTGGCTCCCCAAAGGTCACTAATAACGGCTCCAACGGGACAAACAGGCTGGCGGACAATATGCAAGTAGCCTTACTGGGGTCTCCATTGAACGAGCACTCGGCATGCTGAATTAACGTTGAGGCGGCTTTGTCTGCTTGCACCAACTTTGCATGGGCGGCCACTCACACTGGTTATCCTGTCGTTTGGTCGTGGCTCTCGCGCGATATTCATCCTTTCGGCATGGACGACTTGAGCCAAAGCAGCTTCCAGCGGCACGAGAGAGCATTCAAGTCAGCAGACACCCGAACATTCTAAATGACATATCAGGAGAATTTGACCGAGTCGCATTTCACATTTTTCATAAAATTCTATTAAGGCTTTGCTTCATTTGGGTAGTATGTCTGCCTCAAAGTTTGGATGCCCTGCGCTCCGGCACAAAGTCATCCCAGCCTTGTAAAGACGTCTCGCATGCCAGACGCCAGGTATCGACACCACCGAACCAGGTGAGAGGCTCGCGTTTCTTACCAGGAATGTTACTACCGACCCACCACGAATCTGCTTGGCTCGCAAGGACCACATTGTATGCCGAGTAAAGCATCGTCTTCCATTTCGCCGCTGCCTTTTCCGTGACTTCCAAGTTCTTTATGCCTTCGGTCTTGGCCCTGATCAAGAGATCGCACAACATGTCCATCTGAAGTTCGATAAAGGATGGCCCATACGACAGCGGCCCGGGAGCTTGGGGTCCATAAAGCATAAAGGCGTTGGGCATTCCTGGGACCATCATTCCCATGTGGGTGGAAATGCCGTCTTGCCACTTCTCCTGCAGCAAAGTGCCGCTTTTATCGTGAATATTCATGTCGTACAGACTTCCTGTCACCGAATCGTAGCCTGTAGCAAAAATGACCAAATCGAATTCATGAAGCGTTTGCGTGCCCTGGTCCGCATTCTCGGTGATGATGCCATTCTCCGTGAACTCTTTAATCGGTGACTTCCTCAAGTCTACCAGACTAACATTGTCGCGATCAATCATTTCGTAATAATCATCCTCCATAACAGGCCTCCTGGCCATGAGCCAGATTGGCTGTTCATCCGGCACGAGCATCTCCCTCTTTTTCGGGTCTGTTATACGGGGACGCGTTTTCTCTTTCCAAAATTCGTAGAATGCCGAGTTGACTGTTTTGTCTAGCGCTATCTCAGGATAGTTTCCCGTCAGAATATCGAAACTGCCGGTCTCCCAGGCCAGCTCCCAGATCTCACGGCGCTGCTCATCACTATCTTCCTGGAACGGGCGCGGAGCGGGGTTGGTTGCGAGTGTGGCCCATCCGATTGCTTTCGCTTCGGGGAAGTAGGCGTGGTATAACGTCTTGAGTCGTTCTGATTCCCCAATGCTGAGTTTGCCTTGCCGTAGAGGATAAGCGATATTTGGCGTGCGCACGAAGATGGTGACGTCTGCATCGAGCTTGGCTATCTCCTGCGCAACTTGGGTGCCAGTGGAGCCTTGCCCGATTAAAGCAATCTTCTTCTTTTCTCCCAAGAAGAGGTCCTCTGGCCAGTCGTGTGTATGGACAAATCGACCTTTGAAGTTACTCAAGCCAGGGAACTTTGGAATATAAGCCTTGTTCGTCGTACCTGACGCAAAAAAGACGTATCGCGCAGTTGCCCGTAAGCCCTTGTCCGACTTCAGGTGCCAGAGGCCAGTCCGACTGTCATATCTTGTGTCAATGATAGAATGTCGGAAGATGGTATCACGGCGCAAGTCCAGTACTTCCGCGACATGTTGAAAATACGACTGCATCTCACGCTGGTCGGGAAACTTTAGTTTGAAATTGAATCCCTGCCAGACCTGAGGCAGGCTGAGCTGGTAGAGTGGTGTCGGTGTGTCCACCAATGCCCCTGGATACCTATGGGAGTGCCAGACGCCGCCAAAGTCCGATCCCGCATCGATAATTTTGGCCGAATAGCCCAGCTCGCGAAGCTTGTGCAGCGAATAACAGCCCGAAAAGCCTGCCCCAACAATGATGCAGTCGGCTGAGACCTCCTTGGGGGCAACTGCGGGGGTTGCATCTACCATTGTGCACGTTGTCAACTGTGCAGATGTTGTAAAGACGACGTCAAAACTCGGGGCAATGGATTCAAAAACGAGCAAAGTAATGTAGTAAATATATGATGTAGTGGAAATTGTTGAAAGTCGCCGGAGACATGCCAGGGGCGGGCTGCGCCTTGCTTTATAGCCTCAAGTAATAACTAGGACATCCACGGCTTGGGTTATAGGACACTAAACTAGGTCGGGACATAAGGCTCGACTACGATGGAGCGGTCGCAAGCCACCAGCCTTGTCGCTTCCACGAGGCTCTCAGTGGAGCGCACCTCTTCCGATTAAGTGTAGGTAACCCAATAGCAACGTTATAGTTTTAGTTAGCGACGAGCAAAAGGCTTCAGAATATTTGATGGAGGCAAACATCCAGAATGAGCTACATTTCGTTTCAAAAGCGAGGCCTTGGCTAACTCTAGCTTACTATACAATTGATCGCGGCTGGCGAAACTTTAGTGACTACCTAGCGCTGAAGCGTGCGAAAAGACTACTGGCAGCGATTAGAAAATTGGGGTCGAGCAATAGCATATAATGTTCAAACTAGATTATTCTTAATCAAAGAGCAGCTTACCATTTCAACATTCATTTGCCTTGGAGGTTGTTTTGTAAGCTGGTTCACCTTTTCGTCTGCTTAGACCTCGCTTTTTCTGTCCGGGGCAAAGGCGCTCTCATTGCACCATCGGAGTATTTACACCCTCCATGTAAACAAGCCCTTTTCGTAGAGACCAGCAATGAGGCCGAATCCTGCTTTGCTGTCGAAAAGCGAAGTAGCGCTCGAGCCGTAGATCGACTCGACAAAGATGTTGCGCAGCCCTTGCTCCTCGCTCCATTCTGCCACCCAGGACAAACCGGGCGACTTCGCGCACAGCTCTTTTTCCTCCTCGCTCGCCGTGGCAAGAACCTCGGGCTCGTTGCAGATATGGCGGCTCTCAGCAAATTTGGCGAGACTCGGCAGATGCGGGTGGCCGGAAATCAGTAGCGTCTTTTCGTCCTTGAGCTCGACATTGTCCGGCAAGAACGGCGTCACAATCTGCTTCTGATAGGTGAGCGACTTGTCCGCCTCAACATGGTAGAGATACACGACGCCGGCGCTGGAAGATGCAACTGCCAGCGTAGTCTCGTTGAGGAGCACTACGCCGTTGGCAAAGGCAAGGCGGGCGGCCACATCGACGGTTTTGATCTCATAGGTTGCCGGGTCGAGCGTAAGATGCAGGACGTTGGAAATCGGCAGCGCAAGATAAGCCTCTATCTTGGAGAGTAGAATGGACTGGCGCGTTGTGAAATAGTGGTCGTTGGAGACGTAGAACTCGTGGCTGCCCAACAGCTGGATCGAGTTTGGCGTTGTGATGAGAGGGTGCGTGAGCGTTTTCACGTGCGTTGCTGTGAATTTGTCCAGGTCAAGCTTGAAGACCTCAATGCGCGCGCCCGCTTGAGCGTGGTTGGTCACGAAAAGAGTTGATGTGGCCTCATCAAACTCAAGGCCGAGAGTGTGGAAGTCAGTCGCGTTGGGGAAGCCAATAATCTTGAACTGGGTGAGCTCGCCTGCGCCAGGGCCGGAGGCGGCATAGTTGTAGGCGTAGAGGTCACCGTGCGCAAGATCGCCTGGGACATAGATGCCCTAAATATTAGACAATCCAAATCAGCATTTTTCTCGCACATCTGTCACTGTTGGGCCAGAGCAGAGGGTGGTGAGCATACCATGACAACGTTCCACTTGTCGCGCCCAGGGTCACAGGCGGTGATTGCCAGTTGGCGATCCTTGAGCAGCACTGCATCTTCGCAATTGCGCAGGCGGTCTGCGAATTTGACTTGGTAGTTTTGGAAGGTGTTCACCTTCTCGATGCGATCAGGCGCATTCGCGACGAAGCTTTTCAAGACGTGGCTACGTGAATAGAGGAAGCTCGCCAATGCCGCGATTAGCGCAGTGAGCTTCAATATCGTTAGTCAGCGCGATCGCTGCTGTATCGGAAACCATAAGGACAACTTACAAAGATCGAGCGAAGCGCCATGATGAAGATCAAGACAAGGCCTTATTTTTGAGCTGGTCTGTCTCCGCCGTTTCCCCTTTTCTGATGATGCCGGTTGTGAAATGTTTGTTTCTGACGGCACGTCCAAAGCCGCAGGGCTTATAGGGAGTCAGCAATATGTGGAGTTTGTCTCTCATCAGCAAAGACGCCCCAGCGATTACAGGTATTTTTACGGCACATTCCTGTGTGACTTGCAATTGGACAGGGACAAATCAATTGCAAAAGAGATTTGGCATTCTGACACACGCTATTGCGGCGGCAAGCTGTGGCTACTAGTCACTACTAGTCGCAGGGCCCGCGAAGGTGGATGCAGAGACACTGGCAACGGCGCTGGGGAACAAAAAAGGCATCAGCAAGTTGCCGAACAAGAGACTACACGGGCATCTACTGACAAAACAGCTCAGCATGCAACAAGGAGGTTAGTCGACTCGATGTTGTACGAGATCCCAATTTAACTAGGTCTCGGGTGGCTACACATGACATGGATGCGACCACTGGATTTCACAGCATGGCAGTTCAGCTGGCAAAAGGTTATAAAAGCTATCATTTTCATCACTTTTATGTCTCTTACTTACATCATTTTCATTATCCCTCTTATAGATTTTGTTTAAATTATTCTTCTTGTCTCTTTTATTTGCATTGTTCTTCTTGTCTACTTGATTTAAATTATTCTTCTTGTCTCCTTTATTCAAATTATTATTTTTGTCTCTTTTATTTAAACTATTCATCTTGTCTCTTTTATTTACATTGTTCTTCTTATCGACTTGCCTGCGTCATTCTCCCAGCAGATACAGTACGGCCAACCACACTGTCACACTCAAGCTTTCTCATCAGCAGTAGTGGTGATGGGCCGTTCTCGAGATCTGTGTCGCGCAATGCGGAAACTTGGCAGAATATAATCTGCCTCGAATATTTCTTTTCTCTTCGACAATCTTGCTTGCTTCGTTCAGGATTTGAGGCGTTTCGTGGCTGGTTGCCGCTTGCAGCTAGTTAGGCCCAGCGCCGCCTCATCCACTGTACTTAATGGCGCCGCAGGCGTCATCCATGGTGGTGAAAACGCGCCTTTGTTTCTTGCAAGAGAATTGGTGTTGCGAAAACATTCTATTTACAACGCTGGACTTTCTGGCGTTGCAATGCTGCTGATCATGTCGCTGTAGTGGACAGGCTTCCTTTCACGGACAAGGCGGCTTAACTCTGCATGCTAGTTGTAGACAAGGCTGCGCAGTGTTATGGGCGAAGCCCATAACACTCGCCCATAACACTGACTTATGGCCTACATCTTCAACTACAGTCGCAGCGACACCTCCTTGCACTACAGTCTGGGATGTGCTACGCACATCCCCTCATCGTTGCAGAAATCCAGACTTGAAAAAGAAGCTCGGCAGAGAGAGATTGAATACTAGCGGCAATCTTGGTCGAATTGTATCGCCCAATATTCCGCCGTCGCGCGTTGAATGTGTAAGTTGATTGAGTGATTGATTGCTGCCATCAAAGACAGCAATGTAAGTGCCCCAGGGCCTTCTAGGGATGGCCGAGGCTAACAAAAAGTATCCAGTAACAATGGGCATTAAAAAATAGACGAGACCCACTCATGCGCACAAGCAATTGGGCCACACAGGTCGGTCAGAAAGGTAAAAAGGAAGTGAGACGACAGAGACAGGACTCGAACCTGCGCACGCGAACGTAATGCATTTCAAATATATTCGGGAATATTATCTCGGATTTTCGAGTGCATCTCCTAAACCACGCTGGACACTGCATCACGACGGTGGGGGAAGTGCTGGAGAGCAGAATACAGCGGGGGAGCGCTATGAAATAGAGGGGGTTGTCGCTGGAGCTACGCGCTAGCAGGCTTGCTCTGGTGAAGTCGGCCTGCGACTTGGGCAAGAGTGTGTGAGTTTTGAAGGGTGTAAAAAATCGACAATGTCCCTGAAGTCTTCCAGAAGAAGAAGAATTTTCATTTTGAATTTTCCTGTATGATTCGGAGGAGCTAAAAACCTTGAAAGGCGACCGAGGATGCAGTCGTCTTGCGCAACGGAGCTGGCCACTGCTGTGGTAGGGGCCTATTTGCGAGAGGCATTCTGTACTGTGGGCGCCAGCCTTCTTTAATGATTCTACTCCCGTGGCAACGTCTGCTGCTCGCCGGGCCGTCAGTTGCTACTGCCTGTGACAAATGGTCGACCCACTGTGAGGCTTCTTTCTGCCTTGCGCAACGTCCCACAGTAACACCTTTTATTCAAGCTGGCTCTCATTAAGCAAAGTGCCTAACTCTCGGCCAATTCGTGGTATGGGGTTCCTGAACCCTGCAGCTCACAGTCATGAGCCAGTCTCGGAATAAAGTGCCCAATGGCGATGCCGAGCATGAAGAGGAGATCCAGTACGGCTCAGAGGAAGCCCGAAATGAGCTGGACGAAAAGTAGCCTCACCCACAAGCCCCGGTGCGCGTCAACGTCTCATACTAACCATCGTCGCAAATATCCCAACAGGCCGCACAATTTTGCCAAGACACTTCTCTTCTCTGACCTTTACAGAGAATTGTTCAACCCGCTCAATGAGAACAAGCGGCAGCCTACTGGTGGCGTTGCCCTCAAAAAGGGCCCGCGTGGACAAACGCAGCTCTCGCCACGGGAGCAGCGTCGGCACATCATCGACCGCTTCATCGCGCGTATATTTTTCTGTGCCAGGCTCCCGGCTGTTTTATCCCTCGAGAGGGCAAACGCAGCTCTCGCCACAGGAGCAGCGTCGGCACATCATCGATCGCTTCATCGCGCGTACATTTTCCGTACCAGGTTCTGACTGTTTTACCCCCCGCGTCATTCATAGCTCAAGGCTGCGCTACCCTCTCCTGCTTCAACAGCGCCGCCAACAGCAAGGGTCCCCTTTTCTGGCTGGCAGTGTTAAATCGACTGGCACGCCAGAGGCAGTATTGGCACTGCCTACTGTGGCCAAGTCGAAGAAGAAGAGGACGGTGCCCGTTACAATGCAGGCAGGGCTAGGAAGAATCGATTATCCAGAGTCTTAGCCTGGGTCTCATCGTTAAAAGGCGCCGCAACCCGAAAAAGTGAACGCAAGACTTTGTCATTGTGGGAGACGGCAGTGTGGCTGTACTACCACTACTACCAGCCAAAGGCACGACACTACTCGAATACATCCAATTCTGTGGAATGCCAACGATTTGAAGCCATTCAAAAACACCAAAGCGCAGCTAGAAGCGATCACCAAAAACGGAAGCGGCACAACATCACAAACACACAGTTCAGGCGCTACTCTGGTTATCATCGCCGATAAAAGGTTGGCAAAGTGGCCAGTCTGAGACAGCAAGCTACGTCGACATTATCCGCCCCAAATGGATATAAGACGACCTCTTGCAGCTTCAATTCGATACAAAATCCAACAGAAATCCATGCCTATTACTCTATCGGAGACGCACCCATTCACGCTACAGGTGCAATCAAAACGTCGTATCCTAGCATTGGATCTGTACTGATGGTGACAACAGTCGTACCTCGCTTCGCACAGGCGGCTGGAAAAGATCCCTACCAGGTAAGCGCTTTCTGGGCGTATGCTCAGTTTACATCAGAACCGAAAAATCGCTAACCAAAATACTAGCAAACCTTGAGCATACATCCAAGCGCGGCAAGGGCCCATCAGCGAGCTGGCAAAGCAATCTTTATGCCCAAGAAGGCGGAGAATGGGGGCACGCCACCACACATTAGTGGTTGTCCCTCAGCACCATGTGTTGACAAATCACCAGCACACCCCTCAGCGCGATAAGGGGCTCATCACCGAGTCGGCCAAGCAATCTTTTGCGCCCAGGAATGCGCAACCCAATTGCACGCCACTGCACACCAGTGGTTACCACGAAAACGAGTACATACCGAAGCGTGGTAGGTGACCCTCTGCAAGCTAATGAAGCAGTCGCTGGGGCCCAAGAAGTGTCAGGATGAGGGCACACCACCACACATCGGTGGCTACCACGACGGTGGTTGGCCGTATCATACCCTCAGGGCTGGCGATTGTTTGAAGTGAGCGTTGATGCGTTTACGAGGCGCTGTAACAGGGTTAGAAGGAAGTCCACAACACCTGCTGCGGCAACCGAAACCAGCCGATAATACAGAAATTCAAACTATGTGTGGTACAACGTGACATGTTGAATATGGTGATTTCTACCTTTGTTACATCTCATTGACGCCCTCTTCTCGCCCGTCGCCTCCATCATTTCCGTGCTAGCCTTCCAGAAACCCCAACTCGAATCCTCCATATACACTTTGATTTATTATTCTTCGTAGCGCGGGACAAAACAGTACGTCGGCAATAGGAGACCTTGGTATCATTCCACCAAGGCAGAATCTTCCTTTCTTGATGTCGGTGGTTCGGTGGCACAAGATGCTTTCAAACGGCACATTAGCCAGGGCTATGGCTGCAGATTCTTATGAAATTAGACCTTGAGCAAATGCCACCGGCCAAACACGTACCGGCAGAGTAGGCTTCTTTGACTGTCGGAATTTCTGCCAGCCCCACACCGCTACCCCAGCTTCCATCAACGAATCAGACGTCGCCAACCATCCCTCGCGACACATCGCAAACTTTTCAGTTTATATTTTCAAATAATTAAACAACTTTCAACAAAGGCAGAGTGTCCGAGTGGTATCATTCTACCAAGGCAGAATCTTCCTTTCTTGGTGTCGGTGGTTCGGTGGCACAAGATGCTTTCAAACGGCACATTAGCCAGGGCTATGGCTGCAGATTCTTATGAAATTAGACCTTGAGCAAATGCCACCGGCCAAACCCGCACCGGCAGAGTAAGCTTCTTTGACCGTCGGAATTTCAGTCGAGATGTGTTTTAAGCTGCACCAGCCAAGCCATGGCAGCAGAGAGGAGTTCTTTCGTTTTGTCGGAAATTCAATCGAGATATTTCCTAAACAGTATCGGAAAAAGGAAGCCACCGGAGAGCATCATGTCTTTTTGTCAGAGGGTTCGGTGGAATGCGATATTTTTGAATGGCCTTGGCCAAAGGCGTGGCCGAGAGGAGTCCTTTTTTTCTAACAGATGTTTGCCCAGAATGCTTCTCAAACGGAACTGACCAAATCATTAGGCATAGTCCTCCCATCTTTGCGCAGGCTCTTGGTGGATCGAAGTGCTCGTCGAACAGCACCTGCACAATCCATGGAAGAGTACCGTGTGGAAGTCCTGGGCTTTGCTTAGAGCATGAGTGGAGGCTTCGAGATGCGGTCAACGTGCTAGACGAGGGACAAAACGCTGTTCGATTGATCGGGTACTCGGATTCAGACGCATTAGATGCGATATTGTGGGGAGAAGAGTACGTTGCAATGATAGATGGCGTTGTTGTTTTGCGGACGTGCTGCGCAGATTCGGCGTTTGCAAAGTTGGATCAGAGAGATTAGGCAGATACGTCGTCAGAGACGCGACGGTGGTAAGGGGGGGAAAGGATCACATCAGTTTGAATAATAAATTAACTATAGCTTTTATT
>JARDXD010001534.1:0-19595 GCA_029218145.1 Aphanocladium album
CCCCCCCCCCCGGGCGGCGGCACCGGACAGGCGCCTCCGGGTACGGGTTACAGCAACAGCATTGTTGATCCACCTGCCGGCGTCCCGGTCGCGCACCACGTCACGCTGAACTGCGGCATATGGCACGTTGCGAAATCCGGCGACACATGTCAAAATCTACAAATTGAGAACGGC
The DNA here is from genome assembly GCA_029218145.1 of Aphanocladium album. Lineage (NCBI taxonomy): Eukaryota > Fungi > Ascomycota > Sordariomycetes > Hypocreales > Aphanocladium > Aphanocladium album. The sequence continues at coordinate 175 of JARDXD010001534.1, forward strand.
ATGGCGCGCGAGCTGCTGCTCCAGGCAAACACTCTTCAAGACGCGACGTGCGATCAGGATCTAGTGCCCGGTAGCGCGTACTGCGTCAGCCCACTGCGCAACTGGGACTCGGTTGTCTCTGTCAAATATAACAACCTGGGCTGCTACGGGCAGTCGGACAAGACGAAGCGCGTGCTGTGGGATGACTACTTGAGGGCAAAGGATGACATGACGACCGAGGTGTGCGCAGAGGCCTGTCTTTTGCAAGGGTACATGTTTTTCGCGCTCATTGGCGGGATCGGGTGCTACTGCGATGATGGGCTTACGGCAGGTTCGGTCAAGGCCTCTGATGCGTCGAGCTGTAACTTGCCGTGTGTAGGAGAGGCGAAGGAATCGTGTGGTGGGAGCTCGGATAGCAACTTTATGACTGTCTGGGGGTACCCGAAGGAAGCGAAGATGCAGTCTTAGCGATGGCGTACTTCACCACCGAGTGGGCCACCTTGCAGCCATTATTTGAATGTTTTTCGTTCATACTCAGCAATAAACGAATAAAAATAATAAAACTACTCACTACTATCTTCATCAGTGGATGGGGTAACTATCTAACAAGTTCTTACATTATGCCCAGCATTTCCGCATATACCACAGCGCTCTTCTCAACTCGAGCCTTGCGACCGCTCCTGCACATCGGCGTCTTGTTGGGCAATTTAATTATTTCCATTAGATACTATTATAAATCCACTTTCTTTAAGACGTCGTTTCCTTACCTTCCAGCGTTGATTTGTGGCGGCCTTTGTTACTCGAAGTATCTTGTTCTCCACTTCTAGTAGAGCCATTCAGTGTAAAAAGATCTGGGTACATTTAGTTTGGTGCACTAGACCTTTAATAATTGAATCTAACGAGCTTCCTTTATAATGAGAGATTTGATGTTCTAGTATTTTAGACTGTAAAATATGATCTCTTGTTTGTATGGACGATCTCTTGCCACCCTAGGGCGCCTCTTACGGGTGGTGTACCAGCAGATCTCACCAACGCACATCACTAAAGACCTTGCTAATTTGATATCTGAAGGATTTCGAATGGAAATACTCCAAACTTGTCTTTTGCCTGAAGGCCTTTTTTTATGTAGCGTCTGGTTTTTCTTCCCCAACTTACTGAAAAAAGTGCGCCTATTTCGCTGTGATACAGCAGCGTATTAGATGAGCCAGCCAATTGCACCGGTCAAGAATCTTAAGCGTACATGATCATATTCACAATTGATTGGATGTCCTATAACTACTCAATTTTTTATTTCATTTTTCAAAAATTCATGACGATCATATAGTCGATGTAATTTTAGGGGTGCAATTCGTTGATGGCATTCCCGATGTGGCTCCCAAGTTTAGCTCACCGCCTTGGAGACTGCCCCACTATGAAGAAAATATGCGGCAAAATCAGCGATGCAGTATTTTTTTTTAGGCGAAGACTGCAGTAGAGATCGTTATTGTCCAAGCATCACAAATTGCCATTACGCACCATCAACGGCAATTTTCACACATCAGCATGGCCGGTCCGTATAACAAGAAGCGCGCCATGGGCAGCAAATTCCAAAAGCCCATGAAACGGCAAAAGCGCGAGCGCCGTGTGCAAAAGGAATACCATAGCAGCACCGAGGACGAAGAAGAGGCCGAAGACCAGCAGCAGGATTTTGATGCCGTCAACCTGCTCGATTCGGACGATGATATTCACAATGCCAAGGTGGATGACATTGGCGGAGATGACGGTAGCGACCTGTCGCGCTCCGACGACGAAGCGCCTGCGCCTCAAAAGAAGGCCGGCGCGGCCAAGGGCAGCGCAAAGCTTAAGGCCAAGAAGCCCAAGAAGCTGGCCACAGACGACAACAGCGATATTGAAGAGGCCCTCCCCGAGGCTGACGATGTTGACAACGAGGAGGATGACGACGAAGACGACGAGGACATGAATGACGAATTTGACCTAGACGACGATGATGAGGAGGGCGGCTCAAGAAAACCGAAGAAGCGCAACGACCCCGCCGCGTTCGCCACCTCGTTGTCCAAGATTCTGTCCACCAAGCTGTCCAACTCAAAACGCGCGGACCCCGTGCTGGCCCGCAGCGCCGCCGCGCACGAGACGTCCAAGGCGGTGCAGGAGAGCGCGCTCGAGGCCAAGGCCAAGCGCCAGCTGCGCGAGCAGAAGCGCAAGGCGCAGGAAAAGGGCCGCGTGCGCGACGTGCTCGTCGCCACGGCGGCGGCGCCCGCCGGCAAGGATGAGGAGCCCGCGTTGACGACGGCCGACATCCTGGCGACCGAGGCCAAGCTGCGCAAGGTGGCGCAGCGCGGCGTGGTCAAGATGTTCAACGCGGTGCGCGCGGCGCAGGTCAAGTCGACCGAGGCGGAGCGCGCGACGAGGCAGCAGGGCCTGATCGGCATGGGCAGACGAGAGGAAAAGGTCAACGAGATGAGCAAGAAGGGCTTCCTGGACCTGTTGGCGTCGGGAGGCAATGCGCTGAAAAAGGGTGCGAGTGCGATTGAGGAGGCGTAAAAGAATGGATGGGTGTAAAATCTGCATACTGTATATAATGAATTGTTTCGGAGCCATGTCATTTAATAAATTGGGAATGGATTGATCACAATCATCAAAGGCAGAGTGTGAAACGAACGTATCACGGCATCTTCTCCTCAATATTGAAGAATAGGGAATCTCTTTATGTATTTGTTACAATATCCCATATGCATATCCCGTTTTATGGCATTGTATCCCGCCGGCCTCCTCACTTTGTCTTCTCACGATTTATCCGTTACAGTAGTGTACATGTGTTGCGCCTGATGCAATTATGAAAAAAATATGAAACCTCCGCAATTTTAAATCAATTCGATGGCTTTTTTGTTTGGTCGTCTCATGGCAAAGATTATTGAAAGTCGCTGGCTTGCAGATTCCTTGTCATGGTCGGCAGCTTGACCACCAGGCCGTCGAGGTCCTTGGTCATCTTGACCTGGCAGCCGAGTCGGCTCGTCTCGGTGAGGCCAAAGGCCAGGTCGAGCATGTCGTTCTCATCGTCCTCGGGCTCGGGCATCTTGTCGTAGAGCCCCTCGTCGGTGACAATGACGTGGCAGGTCGAGCAGGCGCAGGAGCCGCCGCAGGCGCCCTCCATCTCGAGGTCGTGGGCCTGCGCAATGTCGAGCAGGTTGTCGCCCTCGGCGACGGCGAGCTTGTGCTCCTCGCCGTCTTTGTCGACAAACGTCACATAGAGCCTAGGCGGCGTCGGTTAGTCACGGGCGCGCATACGGAGCGACGACTGGTCGGCCCATTGACAGCTCGGGGCGTCTCGCTCTCGCTCTCCCTTTCGGGCTATTATGCCAAAAGAAACTCACTCTTCACCGGGCTTGGGCGTGTGAACGTGGCCGTGGCGCTGCACCCGCGTCGTCGTGAATGTGCGCATCGTCGTCGTGGCCCAGCCTGAGGTCGCCGCTTGCCGGCTCCCCAGGTACGATGACCTGGCGACAGGGCTGGCGACTCGGGAAGCGCACGCAGGCAGTCGTCGACTCGAGGCGGCGGACAGCCTGGCGATGCTGGTCGCAATTGTCCGTGTGGCCGACATTGGAAAGGGTGTGGGAGTGGGAGGACGATAGGGACGTTGGCTGGTCGTCTAGCTGCGTGATATTGCGGTTTGCGGCTGGGGGGGGGATGGAAAAAAAGCCTTGGGTCATCAAAGCTCGCCCAGGAGCGTTTTTTTCGGCGCTGCTACAGCGGCCATTCAATTAGCGGCGCTGCAATTGGCCAAAGCCGATGCGGCCCTGCGCGCAATAAAGTGGCGCCCTCCGTGGCCCGAGAAGCTCGATGTCCGAGGTCGCCATCAGGCTGACCAGTATGATGATGCAGCAAGATTGGTAATTGAAATGTACAAAGGGAATCATATTACCACAAGTTGATACATCTTGTGTTTATAAATTTTGCTACTCTTCCACAGATTGCTGGCTTGTGAAGAATGAAAGACTTGCACGCGGATAACAGCGCGTGTCGAAGGGTACAATCGAAATAAATGAAAAAGAAATATGTTGCGCAAGGAATACTCAATCATGTAACTAATTAGAATGGCTTTATGAGAGAGTGTTAGCATTATGCGTGCCATAACGCTGGAGAGCCAGAGTCGTCAAAGAATGGGACAGGGTATTTTATATTTGCTGTTGAAATATAGCTATGTGAACAAAACTAACCGATTCTGCAGAATCTCGCTAGTTTTGTTTATTTGCAAGTTTTGTGCTTTGTTTGTTCTCCTTGTATTAGCAACTGCGCTGGCTTGGCGTTTGATGGGCTAGGATATTTACGGTATTTGATCAGCCACAACAACCTTATCGCTTGACAGGGTATTTCGAGATGCTCAGCCCATGCTCCTTGTCGGAATTCATTCTTGGCGTGCACTCTTTATCCTTTCTCGGAAGTTGCGTAAGTCTAGGCAACACACCATTTCATACACAGTTTGCTTGTAAGCGAGCTCCCCGCATCTGGTTGGTGATTTACTTAATCATACAGGCATCCGAAAGCTTCCCGATTTCTGCGCCAAGATTTATTTCAGGGGCCTGATGTTTCCAACAGCCTTCTGTTTTAGGCAGTTTGAAAATAAGCATCACGAGGCAGATGAGTGCTTACCTGCAACGGGCAGGTAGTGGTAGTCAAAAGCCTCTCTTGGACGCGCCCGTCGTACGATCTTGTGGCCTGAAGCTGCATTTGCCTGAAATCATGCGCAAGTATCGTGGAGAGCTTTCTTTGAGAGGGGAGTTCTGTATCGGCAGTTGAAAGAGAGAAGGTGAATGCTCCCATTTCTTCATAGCCCGTCGAATGTATATAAAGAGCCCAGCAACAGCATCATGTCCAGACTCTCAAACAGCTTCCAAACATTCTCTCAGCGAGAAACAGAATATCAAATCGCAAACGCTTTTTCATATAACAGACACTATGCTTTTCTCTACTCGTATCCTCGCGGCTCTTGTTGCGGCCTTGCCTGTGGCCACTGCAATGCCACGTGAATCCAGCAGCAGGTCATGTGCGTCAAACCCCAGCGCCGACTTTCTCAAGGCCCATGCCCAGGTCGCTGCTGGTGAACCTGATGCCATGGCTAAAGTGGCGGGTGGTAAGCCTGCTCTCATGGAAGCCGCGGGTATTCCGTCCAGCGCGTCAGGGAAAGCAGCTCTTCCTGACGGCGCGCCGATGAACTTTGAGACTTACTTTCACATTGTCCAATCGGCTGCCGGCACCTCCCCGGCGAGCGGCTATGTTACGGTGCGAGTTACTTTTTTTATCAAACGAGATCTTGCAAGTATACTGATACTATAAATCTTTCTTGCCCGAGTTTAGAAGAAACAGATTGCCGACCAAATGGACGTGCTCAACGAGGCTTACGCACCAATGAACATTAGCTTCACCTTTGTCAACACCACTTACCACGTCAACAGAAAGTGGGCTAATGCAGAGTACCCCGGCTTTGACATGGAGGGCGAGTTGAAGGGTAAGACGCGCCATGGCGGGCGTCTTTCTCTGAACCTGTATTACATTCCCACTTGGACCGGGAGCGGCGTCTGCCACTTCCCGGACGACATTGGTGCCGACGGCAAGAACCTGAAGATTGACGGCTGCATGCAGTCCACAGACTCTTTCCCCGACGGCACGGATGACAACAGGGGGTTTCTGACGGTCCACGAGGTCGGCCACTGGCTCGGGCTTTTGCACACTTTCCAGGGTGGCTGCGATGAGCGAGGCGGCGACTATGTTGCCGATACTCCAGCGGAGGAGGGCCCCAACTGGTCTTCCTACGGTTGCGTGGAGCGCGACAGTTGCCCTTTCTTGCCTGGCCTTGACCCCATTGAGAACCACATGGACTATTCTCACGAGTAAGTATACGGTTTGCGTTTGACATACTGGTGCTCAAGTGCTGACTGCCGCCAATAGGTCTTGCAAGACTGGCTTCACTTCTGGGCAGAGTGTTAGAGCGCGCGAAATGGCTCTGATGTACCGCTACGCGAACAACTGAGTGATGGCCAGGTTTTCCTTTGGCCTGACGATATTTTTGTCTGCTGAACTTGACCCCCGTGCATGCACACGCAGATATGTCACTTACACAGATCTCGCCGTACCATGAGACTGCCGTTAGAGAGTACATAGCAACTACTGGTTTTTGATTGATCCGAACGACCAATGCGCATAGGTCGTTAATAAATCATCAAGAAGAAGATTTTGCTTCCTTTCCAATTCTAATTTCAATTCCAAATCCAAATCCAAGGAATCTACGAGACACTTGTTTATCGCAACCCAGCTATTTACCTACAGGGGCTACAGGGGTTTAGAGTGGAAAATTTAGGCGACAGGGGAGGCTTCGCGTCGAGTGGCTGGCTGAGTCGCGCCGCGCAGCTTTTTTCTTAGCGGCTCCGGCCAGCCTGCCCATATTCCCGCCTCGCCACCACATGCATGTATGATTTCATTTTCTTTTAGGAGGGTGCCACCACATCGTCGTCGACTATTCCTTCATCACCCACACCATCGCATGCGTCCTCCATCGTCTCCAAAATGACGAGCCACGGCGATGGGGTGAACCCCTTGCGACCGTACTATATTCGTCCGTCCATCGGCGAGCGCGCAGAGCCCGCCGCCCCCGGCCCAAATGCCTTTTCGTCGGCCTCGGCGCGCAACGCGACCACATCGACGGCCGTCGCCCACATGTCGTTCCGCTACGCTAGCAAGGCGCGCGACATGTTTGGCGACCTGGAATACAAGGGCTACACGGACGATGATGCGCCGAGCATGGCGCGCAGCGTCAAGGAGCTGCTGGATGACCTCATCTGGAGGTACACCTCGGTGCTCATGGCCCAGCCGTTCGAGGTGGCCAAGACTATTCTGCAGGCTCGTAATCAGGACGAGAATGCCCTTTTGTCGGCGTCTGTGGAAACAGACGTATTTGCAAGGTCATTTTCGAGCCAAGGTTTGGGAATCTATGATGTACGCATCATCTGCTCGCTGTTGAAATCGCAGCTCTGTTCGGGACAAAGCTAACCTCTTCTACAGCACGATCACGATTCCGACTCAGAAGGCGACGGATCTACATTCTTTACATACAACGGCCCCGACACGCCTACGAGCACGATGAGAGGCGGCCTGACCGAACGCCGCGCTTCCCCGCTCCAATCTCCGAAGCCCACGAAGCGTCAGCAGCTCGTCGTCCCTGACCACTACATCCCGCTGCGCCGCCCGGACTCGGTCACCGAAGTCATCGGCCACCTCTGGAGCAAAGACGGTGTATTTGGCGTCTGGAAAGCCTCCAATGCTACATTCCTCTATACCGTCTTGCACTCGCTGCTGGAGAACTGGTCACGCAGCTTCCTGAGCGCCATCTTCAACGTCCCGGACCTGGGTCTGAAAGAGGACATTGATCGCATCATTGACATTGCGACACCGTACCCATGGGCGTCGCTATTCGTCGCGGCCACAGCGGCTGTGGTGACGGGACTGGTTCTCGCGCCACTTGATCTGGTGCGAACGAGACTCATCATGACGCCTAGCGGCAAGGGACCTCGCCGAACCGTGGCTACGCTCCGCGCCCTGCCCTCATATTTTGTCGACTCGATGCTCGCCGTCCCTACGATCCTCAATTCGCTCGTGCACCCGCTCATTACCCTCTCGACGCCTCTGATCCTGCGCACCAAATTCCTGCTCGATAACCAGGCGTCGCCCATGACCTTTAACGCCGCCAAATTCCTCGCTTCGACGGCTGCTATCATGATCAAGCTGCCGCTCGAAACGGTTCTGCGCCGTGGCCAGATGGCGGTTCTGTCGACCCCCGAATATATTCGCGCTCTCGCTGGCAAGGACCTCCGCATGGAGACGATTGTCCCGATCGGCCCGTACCGCGGTGTCCTCGGCACCATGTATTACATTACCTCGGCCGAAGGCTCTCGGACCATGCAGCTGCAGGCACCGGTTAAGAGCAACCGCAAGGTCAGCAAAGCCCGACCTCAAACGCCGCTCGTCAAGAAGGGCCAAGGTCTGGACGGTTTGTGGCGCGGCTGGAAGGTCAACTGGTGGGGTCTGGTTGGCCTATGGGCTGCCAACGTTGTTGGAAACGGAGGTGACGGCGAGTTCTAGACGCGAACCTCGGCTGTCCCCTGTACTATCTCTCTCTTCTTATTCTTACTTCTGCCGGTGCGGTAGACCATTTGTGGCGAGGCGTTGTGCTTCCTTTATAGTGCTGTTGTGTTGCGGATCTACAACATCTCTCTCCTCTACGACGAACTGTTTTACGATAGAACCCGCTATGATATCCATCTCTATTTTTTTTACCTCGGAGTGTACAATTACCATAATACAAAAACATTGCAAAAAAGAAACTCGCTTTCTATTTATTCACGTCTAGATGTCTTTCTATATAGCTCTAGTCTAGCACCTGTATGCTCTGTTACTGATATTGCGGAGGCTGAGAGGTGTCAACCTTCTTGATCACTCGCGCAGGACTCCCCACCGCCACAGACTCAGGCGGGATATCCTTGGTGACGACGCTTGCCGCCCCGATCACGCTGCCCCGGCCGATGGTGACGCCCGCCAGGATCGTCACGTTGCCGCCTATCCAGCAGTCTTCCTCCACCGTGATGGGCCCGCCAGACTCGGGCCCCCGCGTGCCGTTGCGGACGCGATAGTCGACTGGGTGCGTGCCCGAGTAAAAGCTCACATTGGGACCCATCATGACCCGGTCGCCAATCGTGATGGTGCAGGTGTCTATCCAGACGCTGTTGCTGTTGATGAAGACGTTTTTGCCTAATCTAAGCAAAATTAGCTTACCAAGTAAGGGATATAATCGTCATAAGAATAGCTCACTTACTTAATGTTGTACCCATAGTCAATCTTTCCAATGGGCTGGTCAACCCAGGCAAGGTCCTGCAGACGCTCCTCGTCTTCCTCTTCCGTAGCCGCTTTGGGCGGCAGTGGGGTCTCGTCCTGGGTGATGCTGCACCGTGTATAAGTCTCCGGCACAATTGTCCCATGGTACAGCACTCAACTCACTCGTTCCACATCTCTGCCAGCTCCCTCCTCGTAGCCCCATCGGCCTTGTTGAATCGCTTGTAGGCAACCTCGACCCTCTTGCGGGCAGCAATCAGATCCGGCGTAAAGGCATAGTACAGCTCACCGGCGGCCATGCGTCGAAGGTTGTCCTTCGGGTCGATAGGCTTGCCGTCCGGTGAAGTTGCCGACATGCTGAACTGCTTGGTCTATCCAGTCTCTAAATGGGCAATTGTGCCTTGCAAGGGTGAGATAAGGTGAGGCGCCGCCAGGAGCTGACACCAAGACTGCGGGGCAGCCTGTCATTTAGTGGAAAGAATACGAAAGAGGAGATTAAATCTCCGAAAAAGCATGATTTGGAACTGTATACAGATTTTCAGGTCTGCATGGCAAACTATAGGTTTCTGGTTGTCCTTTCCATATCTGGATTCAACTCATCGCTTTGATAATACTGGCGCCATGAACCACGTCTCTTGCTTGGTGTGAAGCTCCCAAATGCAGTAAACATCGAACTAACCTAGTGTACCAAGGTAGTGAAATGTCGCTGTCCTGGGTTCCATTTTTAGACGGCCCACGCTTTTTTTAGATACACTGCTCTGCGTGGTATTGGTGGTGCAGCCAACTCTTCAGCCAATTGCAATGGGACTTGGTCGCGACAACTACGAGAATCTCAATTCTGTCTCAGTTGACCTGTACTTGAGCAGGATACGACAGTAATGCTGGCTCGGAGAGTCTGCCAGCCGCTCTCTGTTGCTCGGGCGGGAGGATCCATACAACGCCCCAACACAAACCCGTCTCAAACCCGTCGGCCCGGCAGTTCTGTCAATGGCGAACTGGCATTCAGCTCCTGCCAAGAAAGATGTATACAACGGCACTGATCGCAGTTGGTAAACACTCGTAGATTGCACCTCCAGGTATTTGCAAACTACTTGCCGATTTGACCCAGTACGTAATTGTCTAGGACTCATATTTAGCTGCCGTTTACTTAGGCTAAGCTCTTCTTAAATTAAGAATGTTTCCGAACCAGCCACATATAACTCCACTTACATCATGACGATCAGGCTGATTGACAAAAGGAGTCGCTCAGTCACCACCCACAAGGGGAGTTTCTATCCCCTTGCCGTGGTCGCGTGTCGAATTCCCCATGCAATTCTTGCTTATTACTCCTTCCCCTTCCTTGCTGTTTCCCTTTGCACACTGGACTCGGGCACTCCCGTCACAAGCCGAAAATGGTGTCTGATACTCTGCTGGGGCCGCTAACGACCTCTTGGTCGGCGCCGAGCCACTGCAAGCTTGGGTTCGCACGGCCGAGTTCCAATTCGATTGAGTTGTTCTTTGGGCAGACCTGCAGGGGCGGAAGCATGATTGATGATGTCAACTGCTGGCCCCCTCGAACCACTGGCGTTCCGCCTGCTCCTACGCCGATCGGAGGATGGGGATTTTATTCGCCCGGCGTTGTCTGTCCGACTGGCTACACTGCTGCCTGTACAGGCACGTACGGAGAGCGGCCCGAGTTTGATTTTCAGTACACGCTCTACAACGAAGAAAGAGCGTTTGGATGCTGCTCAACGTAAGTCGCCATTCACTTGCGTCTAGAAGTCTTACCCACACTTCCACCAGACGCGTACTGATGAAATCCATAGCGGCTATCAGTACACATGCGCGAACTTTGCCGGCCACAATGGATGTCATGTCGTCGGAAATGGAACCACGGCGACCACGGCGACCTGCGTTTCGGGCACGTCCTACAAGACTGGCGTCTACGCATTCCCCGACACTACGTCCTACTATACCAGCTCCAGCAAAGCTCGTTCGTCATCGCTCGTCACCACCACGAGAGTCGCCAAGCTCTTTGCCAGCATGTTTCAGGTAAACTACAAGGCTACCGATCTACCGGCGACGGCAACATCCTCACAGCCAGCCGAAACTGGCTCGGGCGCGGCGGGAGATGGCGCGAAAAGCGGCGGGCTGTCGAATGGTGCGGTAGCGGGCATTGCCGTCGGCGCTACGCTGGGAGGGCTGGCTTTGCTTGCCGCGGCGTTCTTTGCCATTAGACGGCATCGTCAGAAGAGGCTTGGGTCACCCAGCGCTTCAACACCAGAGATGAAGCCACCGATCCAACAGGCGAGCGTGGAGGGAAACGATGCAAATGCTGGGTTTGTGAGGCACGAGCTGCCGACTGAGACAGCTGCGCCAGTTGAGCTGCCAACTTCGAGAGTATAATTAGCACTGCCAGAGGTGACAGCGGCGACTTGTGGTACGATGGAAGAGCTCTCAGTACTAGTAATAAATGATCTGCTTATCCTCAAAGCAAGCCAATGGCGGCAGACTAACCAATGCAGCAAGGGACCAGGCTGACCTTCAAATGAGATCGTGTACTGCTCCCCACGCCACGTCAAGGAGTATCTCTGAGGATAATTTTGTCTACGCTCTTGAGAGCGCAGATGTTTGTTCCATTCCTTTTCGTTATATAGCATCGTAATGTCTCTGTAATCGATTTTATCTCACTCTGAACGGTCATGCGGTGTCACCTAGCGCATCCTGGGGGTATTCCGACTAGGTTGAGCTCGTACTACTAGCACAAATGTCATCAATAGCTGCCAAAGTTGATAATAGACCTAAAATATGTTACGGCTCAACTAAAACTTCAAGAGTGAGCGTCAACCCTCTTCCCTTCCCGTAATTTCGCCGTGGAAGACGTAAATATATGCATGGAATGATCTTTGAAAATATTTGATGAACTTTCTTTGAGAATTCGGGGGGAAAATACCAAAGAAAAACATAACAATACGGGTATTGACTTGATCGTATTATGTGAATGATTCTAGCTTGTAATGCGAGCTTCTTAAGATACTAATGTGGGACGGACGCGGTTGATGGCTTGAACAAGTACGCGCCTGCTGAGCCGATCCGTGTTCGATTCGGCCACAAAAACAAAAAAAGATATTTTCAAACCAGGAAATAACCTTTCCTGCATCTCTTTTTTCTATTTATTATGAAACCATTGATTTATGTTGACGTTTCTTGTTACCAATCACGTGCTGCACACTTTATCGCTATCGCGCCAGGGGACTTCAACTTTCCCTTGTACCGCCCGCAACGCTACTGTGCATCGGTTTTCCTACAACACGCAACCCCACGGCATGCACGCATATTGACGAAATATACGCGGCGATCTATACGCCACGAGAGTGCGACTGAGACGGCTTGCGTCAGCCTGCGCGACCGATGGCGACGATGGACAAGGCGTCCAACAAGCCCAGTGCAAGCACTGAGCCGCGCAAATACAAGGCCTCCGACTTGCCTTTGCCGTCGGCAACGCGCGCGGCCATAGAATCGCTCGCACGCGCGTTCAAAAAAGAGGGCGCATACGACGACATTCGCAAACAGGTCTGGGAAAAATTCGAGGCGAGCGACTACGAGGCCCAGGTCACCAAGGCAATCCTGGAAGTCGCCGAAAAAGAAGTCGAACGAAATGCACAACAGCTTCTCACGCTAGATCGCCGCAAGGCCGCCGCCCTGATTGACGGCGCGCTCGAGCGCTCTGGTGTCTACCACAAGGCTGAAGAGGTGCTCGGCAAGCTGATTGATGTTGGCACCATCGAGGAGCGCATTCGCGAAATTCGCCGCGCCGAGTTGGGCCCTGAAGCAGCCGAAGCGGAAAGGGTGCGCGGCTCGAAGACGGACGAGGACTATGCGGCCGACACAGCAGCCCGCCGGGCGGAGCGCGCTCGCATAAGAGACGAGCTGCGTCGAAAGGAAGAGGCCATCGAAGAAGAGAAGCGTCGCATAGCGAGAGAAGAGCGGAAGAAGGAAGAGAAGGAGCGCGAGATGGCCGAACTGAAACGACAAGAAGAGCGCGATGAGCGTAGACGCAAGCGCGAAGAAGAGCGTGAGGAACGGGAACGACTTAGAGATTTGGAACGTGACAAACGCCACAAGGAACGCGAGCGCAGAGAAAAGGAACGCGAACTCGACCACAAGGACAGAGACAACGACCGTGATCGAAGCCGTGACCGCGACCGCGACCGAGACCGTGACAGAGATAGGGATCGGGATAGAGATCGGGACCGGGATAGGGATAGAGAGCGTGAACGCCGACGCGATGCTGATACCCGGACCAAGGATAAAGAACCCAAAGAACTCTCCAAAGAAGAGCTAGAGCGCCTCGAGCAAGAAGCTCTGGACGATCTGCTTCGCGAGAGTCGGTCTACACGCAGCCGGCCTGAGGTCGAAATTGACTCTGCTCTTGCACCACCTCCTCGCAAGACTGCTCCCATCTCCGCCATCGACCCCATCCGTCGCGAGTCTGGCCGTGGATCTGTTAGAGGTGACTCCAGGACACGCCGCGATAGGGGGGACTCATCTGCACCGCGCGAGGATCGACGACCCAGCCGCAGCGCGTCCCGCGCGCTCGACAGAGATGCCGATAGACGGCGTGACCGAAGCCGAGACAGAAGCCGAGACAGAAGCCGCCGTGACCGACGCTCGAACTCGCCCCGCAGAGATCGCAGTCGCTCAAGAATAAGACGAGAGCGATCTCGTTCTCGACCTATGCGTGACGACAGAGATCGCAGCCGCTCGCGTACCAGAATACCGGATAGAAGCCGTTCACGCCGCAGGGATCGCAGTCGATCTCGTGTCAGGTCGCCGCCGCGCCGTCGGGAAAGGAGCCGCTCACGCGACAGGCGGGATGATCGCAGTGTGCGCCGGGATCGCTCGTACTCGCGCAGCCGACGTGATGACAGCCGATCCAGACGGGACAGAGACCGCAGAAGCCGCAGCCGCTCGCGCGATAGACCAGTGGCGGATCGCTACGACCATTACGACCCTAGAGCGGCGTCTGGACGCTCCCCGGCCCGCCGCCGAAGCAGGAGCCGAGACCGCGAGCGTGACCGCGACAGAGACAGGGATCGTGATCGCCGAGACGACAGAGATCGCGATCGAGACAGAGACAGAGGCCGCGACCGCGACCGCCGAACTCGCTCTCGGTCAACGCATCTCCGTACAGCTTCCGCCACGCGAGAGGAGCTCGAGGAGCGCAAGATGGAAGAGGTTCGCAAGCGCGAGAAGGAGGCCAAGGCATACCTCGCAGCTCAAAAGGATGCGAGGGACAAGGGTCTGCCTGTTCCGGGCGTGGACGACCGGCGACGGGATGAGCGTCGGCGGAGTCGATCGCGTAGTCGCAGCGGAGACAGAGGGGGCTTCCGCGACCGTGAGCGCGACAGAGATCGAGACAGAGATCGCGATAGGGACAGAGAAAGAGATAGAGATAGAGACAGGGACCGGGACCGGGATCGTGAAAGAGATAGGGATAGGGACAGGGACCGCAGGGATAGGCGGGAAAGAAGCACTTCGCGTCGACGTGACAGGCGAGACCGCAGCCGTAGCAGGCGACGCAGCCGCAGTCCATAGCTCAGGAGGATCGGTTGCCGTAATTCTACATATTAATATATCCGAGCATACATCGAGTTCATCAAAATTCAGCAGCTGCCACCAGGCCTGGCTGAGTTCCGATGTAAATTGTCCCACTATACATTTATCTTCATGAAGTGTTCTGTGTCTTTAACGGCTTTTCTTTATTCCAAGTATGCCTGCTCCATGATATCGATTTTCTATTCTAGCTTTTTGATTCCGTGGTTGTTGCTTTCGGTGCCAACATTATAAGATCACCAACGTACCCCTCTGCCATGGAGACCCAGGATAGCGACGCCGCTCAGGTGAGAAATATTAATCATACTTGGAAGTATAATGTAAGACAGCATCTACATTTACACTTTTACTCTCTACCGATGCAAACACATAATGTACAAGCTGTTGACGAGCTATGCGAAGTCTTGTGTCGCCCATCCGCCGATCAGCGCCAACAGAGCTCGGCGGCGGCGGGCCGGTGGCATTGCGAACTGAGTTGGCAGCAGATCAGCACGGCCATCCTTCTCGGCAGGAGCTGAATGCCAGTTCACCATTGACAGAACTGCCGGCCCACAGTGCGGTAGAGTTGGAAGCCAAGGATGCCGCCAGGCCAGCCCATTAGCTAAAATCATCTACACATACATATTCATGAAGAAATGGCACTTTACTGAATTCAGTGTGCACCTGTCGAGTAGGCTATCAGGAAGAGTGCTGATAAGTTATGTGCACACCTTTTCTGCTGATAGTGGAAGCTCCAATGTTGCAGTTGTAGTTGTCCACAGCCATGACGGCATGTGAGAGATTCTTCACACTGAAACAAGGATATGCCTTCAATTTTCACCATGAGGATCAAGTGAGGACCTAAAACACGTGCTTAACGTACTTATACTCAAAGATAACCCCTGTTGGCTTAGTTTCGCGTCTTGCAGCTTCGGTCAATTCGGTCAGGCAAGTGCCGCCTCGCAAGTACCCTACACCGAGCCCACCCGGGAAGCCAACACACACACCAAGCAGCGCAGCAGTGGCTACAAAGGCTGTCTAGAGTGTCAGGTGGCGATTGAAGCCAATACCATCCTACTCCCAGATTTACAGACCTGCTGTGCAGTATCACCGGTTCTGCCTGGTACGTACCACTACAAAGGAGAGCAGACTTGGCCGAGCATTATAGGACGCAATTGCGAGTCGCCACTCCACATTCGCTCGGATAACTCAGTGGTAGAGTACGGGATTGCAGCAGAGTGGGTAACCACCAGCAAGTCATCCTGAAGTCATCAGTTCGATCCTGGTTCCGAGCTTGTCATGTTTTTTTTCTTTTTGCCCTGTTTTTCTTTTTTGGGGGACGAGAGTGGGTGAAAGGTGAGGGGTTTGGCGGGGGGAAAAGCAAGGGAAGATGCAAGCTGGCCACATAGTGGGCCGACTATGGTGGGGTAGTACAGCTATATTTTAGTCTTTACTTTTTGATATTAATTTACTGTCTTCTTTTCTATAGTAGTTATTGAGAAGAACGGTTTATGCCTGATATAGATTGTGGACTGATTTTAAAATAGTGCTTTGTCTATCGAATGTAATTATGAGGTTTGTGTGTAGGAGGTTCGAATGATTAATGACTGCTTGGCGGAACCCTCTTGTAGCTGTCGTCGCCATGGCTCGTCGTCCAAGTATGGCAGCATGCGTCTGTCTAAATCAACCGCAAAAAGACCAATCGGATACATAAGGGCGTATAGAAAGTGCCATCTGGTTGTCAAGTTTCTGCCCAGCTTAAAGAACTACTGCGGAGCTTTCTATTTTACGCAGAGAGCACCCGCCAAGCTTAGGTGGGCGAGAGCTCAAGCTACCTCTCTTATAGTACTATATATATTCATGGACATAGCTTATCAAGATAGAAAAGCAAGCCACATTGAAGCAGAGCCAAAATCAAGCGAAAGTACGATACTATTAAATATAACGATGGCATGCGCATTTGGGCCGGCGGCGGACGCGATACTAAGTATATGGACTATATTTGGCGCGGTCTACTTCAAGCTCGGATAACTCAGTGGTAGAGTACGGGATTGCAGCAAAGTGGGTAACCACTAGCAAGTCATCCTGAAGTCATCAGTTCGATCCTGGTTCCGAGCTTATCTTTTATTTTTGCTCTCAGGGCATTTTATTTATATATCCTTTTTCTTTTCTTTTCTTTTCTTTTTGTTCTTTTCTTGCTCTGCCTTCTATTCACATTTTGCATTCCATTTTTTTTGGTTACCTCTTCCGTATGCCGTACACAATTTTCTCTGTTCTTGCTACCAACAACTCTCTCGCCATTCATTCTAGGCGCAAATCGGGCCCATGCCTGCCGCCAGGCTTGCCAACTCTCTTCCAAGACGACAAGCAGCACACATCGCTCTAGACACAGCACAAGGCTGCGAAGTGCAGGTTTGACCTCGCCGCCATATACTTTCAAGCCTGACTCTCAGTGCATGGCCTTCCTATTCAGGCGACACACTCCACCCAGACCGTGCCGCTCCACGATCTACTTTTTATTCACGAGCCTCAAGTCACCACGACCGACCGACCGTCTCTCAACTCTTTGCCAAATGTGATGCACGACCCTGTTGACTCCCTTCTCTTGCTTGTTTTTCTCCCCTGGCTTTGAGCCTTGGCGGCCGATCACGGGTACCTGGCATCCAAGACCACAGCAGGCAAGTAAGTCATGCGCATCCAACGCCGGGCGCTGCATGGTTGGGGCAATCAGCCGAGCTAACGCGATGCTACGCTGCCCAGGGGGGGCAACCCCAACCTCACGCACACCTTCGGCCAAAGGATCGTTACTTTGTCAATAGTACTAGAATAGCTTTCTCATGACCTGCCGCTCCAACTCGAAGGATCGGGCCGATGCGTAGGTAAAAGCTCCCTACCTAGTAGTGTATAAGACGCGACCGAGCCCATCTCTAAAATAATACTCCGTCCGTCGACTTGAACTTTTTTCCCACCCCAACTGCTTATTTTTTGGTGCTCCTGTATATTTCTGGATATATCGATTTGGAGAGAAAAAGCACAGCAATGCGCTTTGAAACATTATCTTTCGTCTGCGGTGTGGCAGCAGCAGCCGCCGCGACGGTCAGACGCGACGGGTGCAACGGCTTCGCGGCCAGCTGCGGCCGTGCGTACGCGCAAAACGGCACGTCCGGCCACGTCGACGCCGACCTCCGCGTCGTGGCGACGTACTGCACCGACGAGGCGGGCGAGCGCAACTACAACCCGACGGTCAGGATCAACGACTGTCTTGCGAATACCTTTGGGCAGTTGACGGCGGGGACTGGGTATGTCACGGCGCCTCTCTCTCTCTCTCTCTTTCTCTCTCTCTCTCTCTCTGTCTTTTTCTCCGTCACCCGTTCTCTTCCCTGACCACATTCCATCTTTCTTCTTGTTTCAAGCTGAATTTTTTTAATAAAAAATATGCTGATTTTGTTGCAGATTCGCGTATAGTTGTCACGATTACGGCATTGATCCCATTGGTGCCAAAAACGTGTTTCATGCGACGTGTGGTGATGGACACGGCAACGAAAAGCAGACGCAAATCGACCTCAGTACGTCCGAGCCCTACTCGTCCTACCTGCGACTTTGCTGATACATACAGACACCATTTTGTGCAACCTCAACGGCCAATTATCCTGCGCTCATTGACTTACAAACACGCTGAGACCATGCTTTCGTTTTCATCATATTAACCGTATATATATGGGTTCTGCTTCTTTTGTTTCAATACATCGCTTGTGTTTCAACATACAAAAATGCCCACGAAAAAAAAGACAACCATGAGTAGTAACACCAAAATCCCAAATGTCCAATGTAGATACATGATAGATCCAATCGCCACGTGCTTGCGCTGCTTTTAGTTTACACCGAGCGGGGCGGTGACGCCGGCGGGCACCGAGCTCACCCACATGAAGAGGACGGCCATGACGAAGAGGAAGCCAAAGACGGCGCTGCCGAGAACAATGTAGCGCTTGGTGAGCAGACCACCGCGGACGCCGTCGGGGGAGCCGGGAACGGCACCGTACGAGTTCATCGTGGCCGAGATGTAGGCAGAGGTGTTGTTGTAGACCTTGACAACGTTGTCGTAGCCAAGCGAGTAGTAGGAGAGACCGAGGAGGGCAATGCCGTAGCCGAGAACCTGCAGCGGGGTGATGGGAGTCCTCCAGATGACGACGGAGATGGCGACAAGAAGAATAGCCTTGAGAATACCGGTCAGGGTCAGGACAAGGCCAGAGGTCTTGCCAATAAGGAAAACACTGGCAATGTTGAGCATGAAGGCGACGCTGGCGTTGAGGAAAAGCATGGTGAAGCCAGTGTTGACGAGGTCCTCGTACTTGAAGGTGCCGACTTCGGTGAAGAGGGCGACAAAGATGTTGAAAAAGGCACAGACGGGCGCATAGTAGTAGAGGGCGACAAGAGGGTCCATCTTCATGCCCTCAGAGGTCAGCATGACCTGGATCATGACGAGACGGATGGCCTCGAAGATGATGCCGAGGATCTGGTAGATGAAACCAATCATGGAAAAGTTAATCTCGCCAAAGGAGGCGACACCGACACCGACGACAATGACGAGAATGTTGAGAAACTTGGCCAGGTTGGGCTCGGCGACGCGAAAGGCCCACGAGGTGAGGAGGACGGCGACGGGGGAGCCGGCCTTGAGCATCTGGGTGAAGGCGACGGAGAGGTAGAGGTAGACGAGGTTGGAGAAGACGAGCGAGCCGGTGTAGAGGATGCCGATGGGGACAATGGTGCGGAGGTACATGCGGCCATTGATGGGGAGCGACTTGCGGCTGTCGAGGAGGTTCGTGGTGCGAGCGAGGATCTGGGTGGCGGCGGTAGCGAAGACGAGATGCCAGCAGGTCAGGATAATGGCTGTGAGGGTTAGCGGACGCGTCCGGGGTGGGTGGACGGAGTGAGGAAGCTGGACATACGATATCCTGGGAGAGGTTAGCATGGGACGAACGAGTAGTGACAGC
>JARDXD010000452.1:0-19534 GCA_029218145.1 Aphanocladium album
CTATTCAGCCTTGCTCCGCATTTGGTCGGCACTCATTCTTTCGAAAAGAGGTAGGTCGTGACAGATGGATCACCGTGTTGGTGAGTTGGTATTTAGTGATGACGCTAAGCGTATCGCGCTCGAAACATAGGTCGCAGGCTGTCGGCAGCTGCAGTCGCATCCCCCACACGTGGCTGGCGACAGACCCCTGCATCTGAGATGTTGAATTGCCGGCTTCGGTGAGCCTCGAGGCGATGGGACTGGCGGAATAATACGCACAGGGTCTTGCAGTGTGGTGTCTGCAAAGGAGCTTGGTCTCGTGATGCCGAAGCCGTTTGGGGTATTCGCACATCCAAATAAGACTCCCCTGACTTAGTGAACGGTCTTGAACTGCCGCGATGCGAGTCCGGCAAGTTCGAGAACAAGGGTGGAACGAGAAGTGTGTTGAAATCGATGCGTACCTTGCGTTGTGGCGTTGCTTGCATGCCTACAGATCGAGACCATGACAAATGACTGCACTCAGGTAGGCAAAGATGATGGCATGAAGCGGCAGAGATTATCTAGATGAAAAAAAAAATTCATCAGCAAGTTCGAGATTGTTTTTTGCCGTGTCCATCTCATGTTCTGCAGTTCGGCTGTCAGTAATGCAGGTATCCCGATTCGACACTCCCCACACAGCAGCAGCAGTGGCGTGTGCGTTCAACGACCGGAAGGCATAGCATAATATCAAGTAATCACAATCGATCTTGGCCGTAGACTTGCGCTCTTGACGGATGTCGGGCGATCCAATGGCTTTTCCTGTCTCATATCGTAACGAAAACTATGTGATCCCCCGTCGGCGCATGTCCAAGAGAAGCATGTGATTGGCGACCCACACCCTGGCCGTAATACCGGCCGTAATGCAGACTGTATGGAATGCGATATATTGCATACATGATAAAGCTATTTTTCTTCTTTACACCATGTACACTATTCAAAATACGCATTACCTCCAAGCGTGAACGCACGTCCCGGGGCACCTAGCCTGCTCAGAGGGTCAACATGCACATGGCTTACGTCGAGGTCCTCTTAAGGCTGTACATGGTCCGGCCAATGTCTCACCTACACACCACACAAGGTCGGAGTCTTCCGTCTTCTATCGGAGCGCCCGCCTGCCGCAACACAAAGTCCTACTTGAACAGTTTCAGCGGGTATTCATCATTCATTCTCACGCGCCGATACGCGTATGCACCAGAAACCAGCGTACTCAAAACACCAGCAACGCCGCCGTCTAGCAGTGCTGGTGACTACCCGTCTTCCCATCAGACGCCACAAAAATCATTTTAAAGGATCTCGTTTCCTGTTTCAGATTGTGTAGTATTGTCATGTACAAGTAAATCTGGTATATGCCCACTGCGGGCGTTGCGGTTCTATAAACGCGACTCATATCAAGCCATTGAAAAAACAAGGACCAACCCAAAATTCAGACCAAGCCGATCCAGTTTCTAGTCATGATTCCCATGCCCGTAACCATATTTGCATGTTCCCGTACTCCGTTTGTGTCATAAAAATAAGCAGTATCAAAAAATCTTTGTTTCCCAACTGCGCCTTTTTCCCTCCGTACGCAGTTGCTAATGCATGATCCGTAGAAAATGATTCGATATAAAAAGGTGGTATCCAAAGGAAAGAAGTAAATAAATAGTTGTAATGTTTGAAAGTTGTTTTTCTAGGCCTCGGCGCTGGAGCCTGCTGGATTAGAGGCAGCCGCGTTGCGTCGTTTGGGCAGGTTTTCGAGGCTGAGATTCATGGGCGGTCGCGAGAGCTCCAGGCTGCGGCTGGGCATGCGGCCGCCAGGCGTGCGAGGATGCGCCACGTTGACGCGTCCAGAGCGCTCGAGGATGCGCGGCGGTGTCTCGTCGCCTTCGGAGCCCGAGTCCTCGTGGTCCTCGAGGCCGTAGTCGGCGAGACGCGCGAAGTAGTCGGCCAGGCCGTCGACGGAAGGCGTGCCGACGACGGTGTCGTATGTCGGGGGCGGCGTCATGGCCGGGGTGCCCGACGAGTCGCTGCCGCTGTCGACCAGCATCGGCGGAGGCGCCGTGTCGTCGTCGAAGCTCGGCGGGTTGAAGCTCGGCACGCGCAGCAGGTGAATCGGGCGAGACTCGCGCTCGGCGGGGGCGTCGGCTGAGCCACGCGTTGGGCTGCTGCTGCCGCTGACCGGTTCGTGCGGCGGCTGGTGGACGTGGGCGGCACGGGGTGGCGCAGGCATGATGTCGGTGACGGGCGTCGCTTCGTGCTCGGTGGGCGCCAGCGCGATCGAGGATGCCGCGGGGGAGGAAGAGTCGCCGGCGACGACGTGTGCATCCGGACAGCCGCACGAGGCGTGGTAGACGTCGGGCGGCGTGGCAGGGCCCGTGTACGAGGGGAGGAAGGTGTTGGCCTGGGTGGCGCGGCAGTCGAGAACGGTAAAGGGCGAGTCGATGCTGATCTCAAAATGACGGCGCTTGGTGCCGGACGGGTCGTCCGGGTCGAGGCGGCTGATGCGCATGACGACCTTGATCCAGTGGAAGACGTTGACGTTCTTCCAGCTGCAGTCGGGGTGCAGCCGGAGGTCCTTGTTCTTGGCCATCATCGAGCACGTCGGGATCTGGACGTTGGCTTCAATCTCGGTCGAACCCCACATGTTCTCGAGTCCCAGCTCCAGCTCGCCGAGGAGGTTATCCGTCGGCTCGGGCAGAGGCTCCGGGGCCACGCATCGTCGCGAGGCATCCGCGATGCGACGCCTGCGCGCAGTCTCTCTGGCTTCCTGTCGCTGCTGGGGCGTCAGCTCGCCGCCGCGCACGTTGCGGACGGACGAGTGGCGCCAGTGGGAGTCGAGCGGCTTGCCGGCCACCTTTTCGAGGAGCAGAATCTTGCGGCCGGGATCCTTGCGGGTAACGCGCTTGTCGTTGGTCCAGTACTCGGTGGACTCGGTGAGAAACACCTTGAGCTTGTGGATGTGCACCTTGTCGAGGGGCGTCAACTTGAAGGCGATGGGGATTTTGGAACCGATCGGAAAGCTCTTGCCGGAGATGACAATGTCGTAGTGCAGCTGGTTCTCCCATTGCCTGCTAATAGAGATGGGCTCGGACATTTCCTGCGACATTTGATCAGGCAAGCGAACAATCGATACCTCCTTGACGCCGTGCAAGTTCGGCTTGAAAGCGCCCGCGCGGTCGACGGTGGCGTGGAGTTCCCACTTGACCGAGCCGTACTGTAGCTTCGTGGTCTCGAGCTGGTGATAGTCGATGGGGAGCTCAAAGGAGTAGTCGTAGGTGCCGGGGTAGAAGACTTTGAAGCCCTTGGCCTGCGTGACAGATGCAACATTGTAGTCGTTCTTGCCGAAACTGCGGGATTGCACGTGCTGCAGGGATAAGCGCTTCATTTCCTTGGATGTGAGAGCGGCGCGGTGGTTCTGGTTCGGAGGAGTAGCGAGGTTTACGTTGCTTGAGTTGTTGGAGCTCGATTTTAGCGAATAAGTGCACTGGTTGCCGTATTCGTTCTCCCACCCCTCGTTCATGGCGTTAAAAAATGTCAGGACCTGCGTTCTCAAGCTTTCCTCCTCAAACAGGTCTTGTTTGAGAGGAGGGATACCTTCGGGCCACTCAGTGCGGGCGCGACCAAGCAACTTGAGCTGCACAGCCTTGATTTTGACATTCTTGGTGACGTTGAGTCGCAAACGTCCTCTCAGCAGCGCTGTGCCGCTGCGGTTGTCGGCTCTTGAGTGGTGGTCGTGGTCGAAACCGTAGAGGAAGACATTTTGTTCGGCGAGGAGGATGGAGCAAGTGACGCCGCTGCCGGATGCAACGGGCTTGGGGATTTCGGTAACTGAGGTGACGGTCGACTTGTGGCTCATTTTGGAGGAGAGGTAGCCGCTGTCGGCGGGTAGGCGATAAGCAGCGGTATCAGCGCCTCTGCGGCGTGATGACATGTTGTGCGGTGGTGTGACGGATTCACGGCTGACGCTCAATCTAGAGCTGGAAGCTGAGGTCGTCTCCGACAGTGGGGTGATCTGGTCGTCCTGCACAGAGCTGGTAGATTGGCTGGCTCTATGTGACAGGCGCAATATCTCGGTGGCAGGCGGAGACCTGATGGGTTTGTTGAAGCGGGAGGTCGGCGTCTGGCGACGACATGCAGAATCCAAATTGGAAGTCGACGATCTGCGAGGAAAGATGCGGCGTTCAATCTCGGGAGCAGAGGTTCTCTTGTTCTTTTGCCGGCGTATTCTAAAACCAAAGGTCTTGATACGCGGCGGACAGAGATCGCGGGGTATATAGCCCGAAGGGTACGAGCGGATGTAAATAGCCTGCGGCCGGGTTCGGCGGGGGCCAATAAGAGGTGCAGGAAAGCGCTCGGTTGAAGAAGAGTCGGTCGGGTTCAACCAATCTGGCCGGTAGAAAATGTTCCCGCTCTCGGCAATTATCCAAGGGCCAGAGCGTTGACAGTGTCGGTTCCTGATGTCAGTCATGTTAACGTCCGCGCCAGGACTGGTATAAGAATAGCAACGCGCAACGGCAGCGACATTCGGCGAAAGAAAGAAAAATATCAAGGTAGAAGAGTGAGGGGGGTCTGTCAAATACGCTGCGTGCGATTTGCCAAGTAAACAGTGCCCAAAGTCAAAGGTGAGAGAGAGTCGCTATAGCAGGGACACGGCCATGTCACCATTGGGCGAGAACGCTTAGCCGGGCAGATCCACGTCAAGGACGTGGTGGGATGGCGTATAAGAGGCTTGCCAGCGGAGAGTGTCTGCGACGGACGAGGCGTAACGCTCAAGGGTGAAACAGGCGAGGAAGCATTGAAGCAGGAAATAACAAGGGCAGCGAGCAAGTGACACAGCCACAGCTAAGCTGTTGCAATTGTTTGGGGCGGCTTGGGTGTGTGGGAAAGTAGGGCGGCGACAGAGCAGAGTAAAGTCGCAAACCAAGGCAGGGACACGGGGAGTGGGCTGCATAAAAATAAGGGATCGAGATTGTCTAAAGCTTGTGTCGGGATGGACTACATCACCTTACAGAAATGGACCAGGGTCTGAGCCAAAAAGGCTGGCGAGGGCGAGGCGTGTGGGTGGGCATTGGGAGTGTGTGTATGCGAGTTTGGTATGCGTTGGGAAGAGAGAAGAGGGACAAAGATCGAATGACCAGACGTATAGAGGGCTGTGAATAGGCGGTTTGGGAGTGAACCAAGGGCATGGAGATGGCCGTGAGCCGTCGGGGGAACAGTTCACGGCCGTGCGGAGGAGAGCGCGTGGTCATGAAGTGCGAGGGCACGGGGTAACAGGCAGTGGTGGCCCGGCAGGAACCAAAAGAGAAAGGAAGAAGCGAGCAAGAGCTTACCTAGGATGCTATCCAGAACAGCGGGAGAGGGCGCGCTCCAGAGTGCTGCTCGATCGTCACGAGAGAGCCAAGCCAGGCTGGACGAGATTGGCGTGGAATGCACCAGGGCCAAGCCAAATGGCGTTGACTGGTGTGGCTGGGCGGGAGAGCAGAAGGTGTCTGGCGCGAAGAAAGTAGTGCCGGCAATTGGGGACGAGGGAGGGGAGCCGAGCCAGTGGTGCGTCGTGAATTGAAGTCTCTTATTTTAGGAAATGTCTTGGAAATGTAGCCGTGGGTTGAGGAGGAGTAAAAAAAGATGAGCGAGCTGTGGAGGCTGACACTGGGGTGGAGAGATGGACAGAGTGTGAACGAGGCTCGAGAGATGAGCGCGGGCGGACCAGGTCTTGGGTTTGGCGCAAATCGCAACGAGGGGAAACCATCCAAGGGGTGGTCCGGTGAGATTGTCTCTAGAGCTGACGCAGATATATGACTGGTAAGCTGTTGCTGCCGTCCAGTATTTGTCGTACCAGTTGTTGTGATTGATGCTGTTGAAAAGGATAAAAGCGTTTCAAAGATGCCGTTTATTAGAGTAAGATCAAAAGGAGGGGTGTGTGCCGGTTTTAGGAGGAGGTGTAGGAAGAGAGGCAAATCGAGGAAAAGGGAAATGCGGCCAGAGAGTTTTAGTTTTCGTGATGGCTGACTCGAGCAGAGGAGAGAGATTAGGAAAAAAAAAGGTAACAAGGTAGGAGGAGACAGCGTCGTAGCTGGGAGGAGAGAGAGCGA
The DNA here is from genome assembly GCA_029218145.1 of Aphanocladium album. Lineage (NCBI taxonomy): Eukaryota > Fungi > Ascomycota > Sordariomycetes > Hypocreales > Aphanocladium > Aphanocladium album. The sequence goes on from JARDXD010000452.1 coordinate 6,087, forward strand.
GACAGAAAGCTAAAAGCTGGGGCTAGTTGGAGCGGCGCTAAATCCCCGATGTTCGGCAGGTTGTCATGCACTGTAATGGCAGTGCTGTTTTGATGTCGCATGTGTGTAATATATCTTATTTTTTCTTTTATTATTATTGATGGGGTGGGAAATCGGGCTGTGTGCATGATGCAGAGTCTGCGTTGATTTTGCTTGTGGGCATTACTAGTTGACGCTTGTCAAGAGACGGAGCGGGTGTTTCGGAACCACGACCGGAGATTTAGGGCATGGCCGTTCTTGTACAACTGTTTGATTTACGTATTTACGTTCCAATGGGAAAACAAGATGAGGACTTAAATACATTTCCGGATTTTTATCTAGAATTATGTGCAGAAATTCACGCTTCCGACGATGCCGCGCGACCTCATGCCAAAGCCACCAAAGCCACGGCCCAGCGCCCTGACAGGCCCCCCCGCCAAGCACGGCCGCTAGCGGGCTTTACAGCGCTGAGACACCGCTGTTCTGCCCCGTTTCCAGGCCTCGAAAGGCCCTGGAGCCACCAAATGCCCAGCGCTCCAGGGCCCCGCTAGCGCCATCTCCAGGCTCACCACCTTTTGGCTGCCTGTCACCGATGGCCGTACTCACAAGCATCATCTTCATCGACGTACTTCGTCATGCTTTCTCTCTCTCGGGCAGTGCTGGTCCCGTCTCCATCTTCTCCATGTACGATTCAAAAGATGCAAATTCAATCACCTATATTGCTCGGCTACAACGGCCCATCCCTTCCGACCTCTTCAGGCCCTCGTCATCCCCTACGCACGCCGGGCCACGTCTGCCCATCGCCAGATTTTGGCTTATGAGCTCACCCACACACATGTCGTCGTGTCGTGCCTCTCCTAGATCGGCACTTCATCCTCAACTGACGGATGCATGACGAAATCGCTCCTCGCCCAAGCTGGGGCCCTCGCTCCACTTCGTCTCTCGCTAGCTCTCTGAGCCGCCTTGGCCCATGATTCCCGTCTCCTTGGGGCTTTCCTCTCTGTCGTATGTCAGCTAATAATAGGCAGCAAGGCCCAAAAAATGACTATTCCACTCATCCTCATACGCTATTTCTTCATGTAATTTCTGCACCTATTCTCTGGGGTACATATATACAACGGAGCTCCCGTAAGCGAATGACTGGGCTGAAATTGCAGGTCGTCTGTTGTAATTCGCCTTCTGCTCTCATCTCCGCGGCCACTGCCCTATGACACATCGACCTTGCTCAAAACCACAGAGCATCAGGAATACTAATCTAACAACTAATTCCAATCCACTGGGGCATCCGCTTCAGGCCATTGAAACTTCTCCTCTTCCGATATTCTTCGTTATTGCCCGTCCCCGCTCCCTTAACCGGCGCCGGCCTCGAGCCCTTCCGAGAACGAGAACCCACATCCGTATCTCCCGGGCGGGCGCGCACTCGAGCGCAGCCACTTTCCGCCCAACATATAATAAATACATACCAAGGCGAAAAAAAAAACTGGCCGAATTAAGTGTCCGGAGATTATAGCTTGGCCGTACTGGCTCCCCTTCTGTCATGATGCCAGATCTACTCCATCCACTGGGCAGCATTACCTCATACCGGGTTTGTGTTTAGTAGCCTAATAAATGGACTCTTGTAGGCGTTGGATGAACTTTCTGCCCGATTTGATGACTGTCATGCACCGCCCGTTCTCGTCTCGACATGCTCAGGAATCATCGCCCTTCGCCGCCGTCCTTCTTCGCAGCATAACCCTGTAAAACTGGTGATCGCCGTCTGCTCGCATGCCCACGCTCTCCACGCGGGCGTGTCAATCAATCCTTCCATATTCCCCAATGACAGACCAGAGACCAAAACAACTGTCGACGAAACGGGCATCACCCACTCACAAAGCTCGCTGGTGACCGCTAGTCCCGCTGACATCCCTGGCGCGCGTCGCTGCTGCAGACAACTGCAGCCACAATGGTCTCTCGCCCAGCAAGCAGTTGAAACCAATTTCAAGCCACAGTGACAGTTTTTTATTATTTCCAGAAATCTACAGCAATGCTCACCCAATTATCTGGCCCGCTTGCCCAGTTTCGCAGTGAACGCCCAACCGGGCCAGACTCGTCCCCCCCGTCGGCCATATATCGGAATGCTCGCCGAGCATGCCGATGTGCGATGCCGAGCTGCCTCCAAGGGTCTCTGCGTGTCCGAAATCTTTGCCGCAGCAACCGGAAAAGGCCAAAATGTATGATGCCGGAGTGTGAATTCTTGTATCAAAATACGCCGAAACGGATCCGAGCTTTTTGTTATTAGTGACAGACCCTTTCTGCACATCTCACCTGCTCTAACAACACAGCAGCCACGGCAAGCCACAGCGCTGCAGGGATCGGCACCGAATGAGGTCATAGACGGTGCAGATTAGAGTTGAAGCTTGGCACCAAGCGCGCTAAACCTAGTCAAGACTGTTCCTTTGGAAGGCAGCGCAGAACGGCCAGCAGGACAGGGTGCAAATTTTTACGATGTAAAAGAGCTGGTAAAAGTTATTCAACTACGGTGATGGAACTTCTAGAATCTGGTAAAAGGTAAATTTGAGTATCGTATTCTCCAGTGTATTGTATAAGGCCTGCAGCTTCTGGCGAAAAAGCTCGAACTGGTGTTACCATAACGCAATTCCAGTAGCTTCATGAAGAACTGTTGCGATTGCATTTCGGAAAACCTTTCTGCGAAGATATATGTTTAAAAACCAGTCGACGTAAAGCACTGCCTATGCTCGAAAAAGAGATGCAGGCATGTATGCGGATCGAGCGGTGTTGACTACAGGGTAAGCTCCGATCATGAGTTGCGGGTTGGCGAACGAACATGAATGATATGTACGTCAGTGCGTGAGAGTTTCTGTGGTGGTATTGATGGACACTTGGTTTCACGTTTATTTCCGTGAAAAGATCTCATCCCTGTCCAAACCCAGTGTTGCGCTGCAGATCACAATCCAGTCAATCAATCGCCACACCAAGTATTACGGTGTCTACTAACACCAAGATAACTTGAGCACAATTACAACGAAACAGTCAAACCACGGGCCTATTTTTGGTCCAAGTTGTATCCTGATATCATATAGAAATGAGTAGACCGAGTAGTAACCCCTCGGAGACTTGATTTCAGAGCTGGTGCCAATCAGACTGCCGTGAATATCCCGAGGCCGAGCTTCAACTTCGGAGAATTGCCTAGCCGCTGACTCACGGTCAAAAGCATCACATATATAACGAGTCTGATGAACATGAACCTCTCGTAATGAAAAGAATGTAAATACAGCCCCTGCTATTACCCATACACTACTGGCACATGGACATATTCATTGTGGGCTGCGGCATTGCCGGTTCCGCTCTCGCGAGCTTCCTCATGCTCGACGCCACCGATGCACAAAAGAAGACCATGAAAATCACCATTCTGGAGCGGGCCTCCGAGCTCCGACCGTACGGACAAAATATCGACGTCCGCGGTCTCGGCGTCGAGATGCTCCGCAAGCTCGGCCTCGAGGCCGCCGTCCGCGCCACCACCACCGGCGAGGAAGGCGTGCAGCTGGTCGACGCCTATCGCCGCGTCTGGGCGTCCAACGCGGCCGACAAGACGGGAAAGACACAGACGCCGACCAGCGACATTGAGATCCTGCGCGGCCGTCTGGCGCAGCTGTGCTGGCGGCGGAGCATGCAGCTCAGCGACGAGGCCAAGGCCGGCGGCAGCCACGGCGTCGAATACATTTTTGGCGACACGATCTCGGACATTAAGCAGCTAGAGGAAACAGTTGAGGTTACATTTGCAAAGAGTGGGAGGAAACAGACGTTCGACTTGGTCGTGGGCGCGGATGGTTCCCAGAGTCGCACCAGGACCCTCGCCTGGGGTGCCGCGCACGAAGACGAGGTTGTGCACAGCTTGAATGTATACGGCGCGTTCTTTAGCATACCGCAAGAAGAGCACGATAACAAATGGCGCAAGTGGTTCCATACGACCGGTGGACGGGCCATTATGCTCCGGCCGGACGATGGCGGCGGGCGCGCGACCATCTTCATGACGGTCATGAACGACAAGGATGCCAGGCTCGCCGAGATCGGGAAAAAGCACAACAGCATGGAAGAGAAGAAGGCGCTCATGAGGGAATATTTCACGGGCACGGGGTGGGAGACGGATCGCGTCTTGAGGGGCATGGCGGACGCAGAGGATTTCTACTTTGACGCGCTGGTGCAGATCAAGATGGACCGCTGGAGCACCGGCCGAGTTGTGCTCGTCGGCGACGCAGGGTATGTTTCTTCTTTCTTTCTTTTGCCTCCTTTTTTCTTTACCGTTGAGAGAAAGCTGTAATGCTGATACGAGTAGATATTGCGCATCGCCAATGTCCGGCATGGGCACGACACTCGCGTTCACGGGGGCATGCAGCCTCGCCGGCGCCATTCTTCGACACGATCACGCGCCGGAAGACGCGTTTGCTGCGTACGAAGGGGAGATGAGGCCGGTGGTGAGGGCGGCGCAGAAGCTGGCGCCGGGTATGCCGCGCATCATGCATCCGCAGGCGCTCTGGGAGCTGGTGCTGCTGCACGGGCTATTGTTTGTCCTGCAGCGTTCGGGCATCATGGCGATGCTGGGCAGGCTGTTTGGTCCGCCGGCGGATAAAATCTCGCTAGAGGAGCATTGACTTTTGAAGAGACTAATGTCGGTGTTATTAGCTGTTACCTTAAGGATTTTGTTTCCAAGTGCTTGATGCGGATGCGTCGCCGCTCCCTGTTTCATAGAATGCATTCTAGAACGCTTTATTCTCTCTTTTCATGGAATTGACGAAAATTCTAGCATTTCTAGCATCCGCTGCTAAGTTTTGAAGCTTCACAACCGAAGTTACTGACATACCCGAGGGATAAAAAAGCGAGCAGTCCAAATACCCCCTTAAAAACCCTTACAAATTCTAACTAGAGTTGGTCTAATCATAAAATATAAGAACACTTGATGTAATATTAAAGCTCTATTTAATAAGTTTAATCTCTTTTATACATTAAATTCTTTTATGTTTAACTTTTTTTTTTTTTTTTTTTTTTCATTTTTATGTATTTTACTTTCTCTCTTCCTTTTATCTCTTTTATATGCTTCATCGTTCTTATTTATCTTTTTTCTTTGTTATATAGTTGATTTCTTTTATTAACTGTTCTTTTGAGACCGATCGATATGTCTGTCCCCTGGTGGGTGTATTGCGCCTTTGTAAACTGATTGCCAGACGAGGCACGGGAATGTGCAGGGCTTACAACAGGCACCCAAGAACAAAACTCGCCTTCCTCATCGAATACGGAAGTAAGAAAAAGGCACTCGATAATTAATGCCTTGGAATGCCGGCACGCTAGACGAACGGTCCCTTGCTCCCCCTCAGCCGCACTGCAACCACGGCATCAGCATCCGTCGGGGCACCCCGCCACTCCACACTGCGCATCTACTACGTTGTAAGTGCGCTGCATTACCCCGATTCCCCGACGGCACCAAGTCGCGAGAATCTCTTTTTCCCTTTTGCCAAAGATTTTATATCTCGGATCACAGTCTAACTATTCAAGGAATTGACGCATCACCATGAAACGTCTGCATTCTGCCTTGTGCACGCTTGGTCTGCTGCTGGCTTCGGCCATGGCAACCTCTTGCTCCGACGTTCTTCGTCCGGGAACGCCAGAGTCGGTCGGCATGCTATCCAAGCCATTGAACGATATGGTGGAAAACATTACACGCTTTACGGAAGCGAGGAATTGGGGCGCCCCGACGCACAGCCAGGTCCTTCCCATTGAGCCGGGCGGCACCGTGCTGGTTGCGCGCAAGGGCCGCATTGTCAGCCACTTTGCCTTTGGGAAGCGTAACCTCTGGGCATCTGTCGACGGGTACAATGGTACCAGGCTGCCTGCTTCAAAGCAGGAGGATGCGACGATTGATACCGTGTACGACATGGCGAGCCTCACGAAGCTCTTCACCACTGTGGCAGTGCTGCGGTGCCTGGACCAGGGCCTGGTGACACTCAACGGCACCATCGTCACCTGGTTGCCCAAGTTTGGCGTCAACGGCAAGGAAGAAATCACGTTGCTGCAGCTTCTCACGCACACGAGCGGTTTTGATGCGGATCCGGCGGTTGGGCTGTGGATGCCGCAGTTTTCCACGTATCAGTCTCGCATCGACGCCATTCTGTCCGCCAAGCCGATCAACAAGCCGGGTGCTGAATACCTGTACTCGGACTTGAACTTTATGACGCTCATGCTCGTCGTGGAGACCGTCACCGGAAAGAAACACGACGAAGTCATTAAAGAGTACACCTCTGCCATGGGCATGACGGATACCTTTTTCAACCGTGGCAACGTCGAGGGGACCAGGTTTCCCTTTTATCCGCGCATGGCGACGCAAGAGTTTCAAGAAATCGTTCTACCAGGCTACGAGCCTCAACGACCACAGCCAGTACGTGGCACTGTGCACGACGAAAACGCCTGGGCCCTCGACGGCGTGTCTGGCCACGCGGGCCTCTTTTCCACGGCGCTGGACACGGCCAAGTTTTGCCAGATGGTTCTCAACAATGGCACCTACAACGGCAAAAGGATCCTGAGCCAAAAATCGGTCGACCTCATCTTTACCAACTTCAACGCCCGGTTCGGACCCGGCAACGAGCACGGCGTTGGCTTCGAGCTGAACCAGTACTACACGGCGGGGCCGATGGCCAACGCGCAGGCGGCGAGCCACACGGGGTTCACGGGTACGTCGCTGGTCGTGGACCGGGCGAGCGGCACGCTGTTTGTGCACATGGCCAACAGGGTGCATCCGTCGCGGAACTGGAGCAGCAACAATATCGCGCGGGAGACGTTGGGCGCATGGGTAGCGACGGCATTGGGGCGGACGGTCAAGTTTCCATAGCTCAAGTAGGCATGATCACATGCGGAAAGCAATTTGATAAATCAATTTATTCGCAGCAATTTGGCCACTGCTTTTAGTCAAGCTCTGTAAATAGAGTAGAAAAGCACCTGAATACCGAAGCCATCATCGGTACCGACCGGCCCACCCCTGGCAGGTGTAAGCGTGGCGGCGGTGTCGATCCTGTAAAGCGAGCGGAACGATGCAAATGGGCCGATAGGTGCCATGCCTGCAACTGCCGGGGCGATGGTGAGCAAGGAAGCATCAAATTTTAGTTTCCCAATCGATTGCAAATTAATCTACTGCAGCTCAGCTGTAGTTTCGACTGTGCAGTTAGTGTGAGTAGCGTTAATGTAGTTATACAACAGGTGAAAGCCGCTGAACGACAAAACTGCCACTGTCGGCCCAATTTGACACCACTCCTGCTTGCTCGCTGCCACTGACGCCACGTTGACGCTACTATCCTCCCCAATTGGCCCCGGAAAAGTCCTTCCAAAGTTACATTTCGGGTTCGCGTTCCTTGGACAGCTGCCCGTTCCCCATCGCAGAGCTGAAAAATGCAGTGGAGACGTAAGATGAACTAGCGGGCATCTGCGATGGCCCTGGGTTTACAGCTGTGCGAGAAGCGTAGTATATATCTCGGCTGAATCTGAGTGCGTAAACTTCCCTCCTTTTCGGGTTTGAAAAGCCATTACTCTCTGTCATTTGGGAAAAAATCGAGATAACCAAAAATGCGTATTGTTGAAATTGCTTCCTCGCTCGGGCTGCTCTTGGCCACCCACGCCAAGCCCTGCGCCGGCGCCGCCTCCGATCTGGACATTCTCGCCGGGCAGCACGTCATCTACTCGTTTCCGACGTCGAGCACGCCGCCCGCGCAGCTCGTGCAGCTCACCAAGGCCGGCCTCGTCGGCGGCGTGATCCTGTTTGGCGAAAACGTCGACGCCAAGACGGCCGCCGCCATGGACACGCTGCGTCAGGCCTACGCCGCCTCGCCCGCGCCGGCACTGCTCAAGAAGACGACTGGCGTCGCAGACGCCAAGTTCTTCATCTCGACCGACCAGGAGGGCGGCCAGGTGCGCCGCATGAAGGGTGAGGAACCCAAGCTGTCACCCAAGCAGATGGGCGCGTCCGCGGACCCTGCGGCCGCTGGAAAGGCTGGCGGCGCGGGCGCGGCGGCGACGCTCAAGAAGTTTAACAACAACGCCAACCTGGCGCCCGTGCTGGGCGTGTACCGCGAGGCGGGCGACTTTTTGGACTACTACGGCCGCTCGTTTGGCAACTCGTCGGCCGCTGTGGCCGCCGCCGCCGTGCCGTTCATCAAGGCCCAGCAGGCGGCCGGCGTCGCCGCCACGGCGAAGCACTTTCCCGGCCTCGGCGCCGCCTCGCACGACGCCAACACGGACACGGGCCCGGTGACTCTGGAGCAGTCTCTCGACGAGATCCGCAGCATCGACGAGGCGCCGTACGTGGGCGCCATCGCCGCCGGCGTGGAGCTCGTCATGATGTCGTGGGCCGTGTACCCGGCGCTCGACGGCCGGCCCGCCGGCCTGAGCAACAAGTGGGTGCAGGACGAGCTGCGCGGCCGTCTGGGTTTCACCGGTGTCACCATCACGGACGCCATGGAGGCGGGCTCGCTCAAGGGGTTCGGCGGCGCCGAGGAGACGGCCAAGCTGGCGGCCGCGGCGGGCATGGACCTGCTCCTGGCGAGCGGACGCAACGTCACCCAGGGCGACACGATCCGAAAGGCGGTCGTCAGCGGTATCCAGAGCGGCCGCCTGAGCAGGGCGCAGTTTGACGAGGCGACGAAGCGCATCGCGGCGATGCGTAGCAAGCTCTGGGCGTAGAAGGATGTATTATGTGTGTATATATGCTTGGTATATAGGAAGAAAACTATTCAACTTTTTTTTTATTGAGCCTTGTCTTCCTTTCGTAAGCGAAACGCCTCCATGATGAGCCTGCGCACATGCGGCGCCGTCAGCGGGATCCGGATGCCGTCCGCACCACCCACGACGCCCTTGACGACCTCGTCCTCGGACGCCCACACCCATCCCTGATGTTCCACCGGATCGAGCGCGACCTCGTCCCCCTCGCGCACCTCGACCTCGAACACAAACTTGCAAAACACCTTTGTGCCGCGCGAGTTGGTAAACACGGTGACGGCCTCGCCGTCGCTGCCCTCGGTGACGCGGCGCACGACGCGCGCGGCCGTCAGGCCCGTCTCCTCGCGGAGCTCGCGCGCGCAGCCGTCGAGGATGGTGGCGTCGGACGAGTCGACAGCGCCGCCGGGCAGCTCCCACAGGTTCGGCATGCTGTCGTCGGGCGCGCGCTGCACGAGCAGCACCCGGTCCGGCGACGACGACGAGGAGGTGCCGCTGCTCTCAAAGACGACGGCGGAGGAGGCGACGCCGGCGTAGTCCTTGGCGTGCGTGGTGAGCCATTCTTTGCCGGGGACGTTGAACTCGGCCGCGGCGGGCTCAAAGGCGACCTCGGACATGATGATGGGAGGTCAAGGAACGTGTGTGATTTGGGAGGGAAGCGAGATCACGGTGGGCGAGGTGAGTATTGATGAGTGACTTCGTGGGCATGCGTTTGAAACGCTAACGGAGTGGTGAGGTTCAGCTGCTCCACAGCCAGTCCACAGTGCTGGACGGCCGATGGCATTGTCGAGTCACACATGTACGTCGTCAGATATGCTGGATTTATTTTCTGGTGGCTGAAAAGGTCAAATTCACCATCATCACAGTACACCAGATCGTGGATTGCATGAATCCCCTGTGCACGTTGTAGTTCATCACGCAACTATCTGCCTCAGTCAATCGCATGCATCTTCATCAAATAGCCATAAATTTCCTACTGCGCTACATAAAATTGAGCAATACATTTCATATATTTTCAAATCTTCACCTGCGTGGCAAGGCTACACTTCACCCAGCCAGGTTGTGCTGACCCTTGTTTCGCGTTCCTCTTCACCATATTCATCTGGTCCTCGGCCGGGGTATCGGGTTGTCGTTTTCTTATGTACTATTTATCCTTCATTGAACTTTCAGACACAGATTGTAGATTCAACATCCTCAGCGTTTAATCTGTCATTGGTGTCGTGGTCGACCGCTGCGCACGGCTGCGAGCATACACGGCCTGCGACTCCAGGCAGTGCGCGAGAATCTGGTAGACCTGCCAGACGCCTGCATTCTTCATCATGATACCAAACAGGCGTAGCAGCCTGGGCACGTAGCCGCCGACTTCATCGAGCTTGAAATCTGGGTCAATGCCTGCGGCGGCCAGCTTTTCCTTTGCCTTCCTCTCAATTGACTCGACAATGCTTTTGACCTTTTCGAGCAACTTAACGTCATCCTCCTCCAGCATCATAATGGCCGGCATCTCCGCAAAGTCAATCTCGTCGTGCCCGACAATGCCCAAGTACGGACCGATGCGGTCCTGCAGCGTGGCAACCCACTCAGCGAGGACCTGCAAGCAATCAAACGCGCAGAGAGCCGACTGCAGCGGGAGCTCGCCGCCCCAAACATCGGCAATAGACACACCTAGACGATCGGACATGAGCAGAGAGTCGGCGGCAAAGAATGACGCCTTGCGCAGGTGCTTCTCGCGTCGGGATGTAACGCGTTCGGCAGAGTTAGGGTCGTCGCTGGCGCCGTTGAACTTGGCAAAGTCAATCGACTGCGTCTGCGGGCCAGGTGAATCGGAGACGAGGGCTTCGCCCATGGTACTGTCCGCCATGGTCGTGTCCGCTGGCTCGGCGCGGCTGCTTGCTTCGGTGCTTGCTTCGTCGGAGGCATTCTCAATTACCTGACTGCCCTTTGCGATTTCCTTGGCCATGCCGACCCAGTCACGCTCCCAGAATCGTTCCTTGGCGCGCGACAAGTTGACAAAGAGGCGGACGTAGGCAAGATCGAGCAGGGGAATGGAGTCAGCGGACAACGGACCGAGACCGTACGGGTTGGGTCGGTCTACACAGTGACGCGGGTTGCTGGCCCAGGCCATCTGCCAGGCACGTAGGGCTGGTTCGATGTGTCGGTGCATGCGCTCAGTCTCTTCGTTGGTCCATACTTTATTGTGATGTCGCTGGCGCGTTTCCCAGATGTAGTTGTGAAGGGCATATATGAGCAGCAAAAGTGCAAACGAACTCGGACTGAGCTTGCTCCCGGGCAGTCTACCTGGGTTGGACACCTGATCAAAGGCGGCAGACATATTGTTGAGCGCAAGATCACTCTTCTCTTTCTGGCTCGAGTGGAGGAGCTCGCCGAGTGCCTCGCGGAAAGGCGGCGTGTTGTGAGCAGCGCCGCGAACACCACCTTTCGCAAAGAACTCAACACTCGTCTCAGCGGCGAAGAACTCTTCGTCGCAGGGGAGGTCGATCAAAATTTCCGAGTTCGTCAAGGCTGGCGCGTGATTATATGCGGTTACGAGAAGGCTGGACACGAGGAAAACGGCGTAGAGGGTGCGCTTGCGCTCCTCCATCCTGCTCCATTCGAGCCACTGCTGATCTTGCAGATGCTCCTTTCTGCGTTCATAGTTGTCATCGTTGGCCATTTGCACATCCTCAACGTTTGGGACGTGGAGTGGTGTTGGTTTTGCTAGCTGGGCACCTTGGGCGAGCCCCACCAAAGACGAAATGTGCATCGAAGCAATATCGGTAGCAATCTTGTCAACAACATTATGTCCATAGGACACATTCAACAACATGGTCTGAACGAGCCAGACGGGGGTATCCGAGCCATCATCGCTCGGCTGCGAACCGTTCAGGGACGGAGTGCTCCTCGCTCGGCTCATTTCCTGCTTTCGACGATCTTGCAGAAACATGAAGACCATTCGCTTCGAGAGCTCAAAAATCTCCTTGGACACTTCAAAGTCTCTCTCATACAGGGCACCAATCATGGCAGTAGCCAGCACAAGACACCCCTTGCCGCCGTGGGAACCTTCTTCGTCGTCGTGGCCGGGCTTGGACATGTCGAGGTTGAGAGTGGGTACATGCAAAAAGGGCAGATGCGGATGGAAGTGCTTCAGGTAGGCGGTAACGTATCGCTGGAGATCTGGCGTGCTGGGCAGCTTGAACTCGCTGGGCTGGGTGGCTGAAGGCGGCGGCGCTGTCCTGAGGACGGGTTTACGACCAAATGGTTGGGATTTGGAGAGAATATTCACTATGGCTGTCCTGGTGGCATCGGTAATGGTTGTTACGGGAGAGGCTCCGTGGTTCCCGGCAGCGATGGGGTGCGTAGGGTCCGGGCCGGTGTGGAAGTTGTGGGAGCTGTTTATGCTTTGTGCGTTGCGTCCCGTTACGACGTTTGGATGCATTGAACTTTGCGAATGAGGCGTGGACAGGTAGGGGTCATTGATCTTTTGAGAAGCTGGCTGAGGTGATACAGGTGCTCCATTTAGGAGATCCGGAAAAACCGACCCATTGATATCCATAGCAAAGGGGTTCGTCATCTGCGGCGGACCCATGACGGAGGGCTGCCACATGGTGGAAGAGCCCGCCGGGGCCGGGTGATTGGAACCGTCCACCATCACGTCGCTTATCCCGCTCTGGCTTGTTGTGCTGATGGCTGAGGGGCTCGAGCCGTCAATCACATTTTCGTTGTTTTGGAAGGTCATCTGGTGCTCGAATCCGGTTACCCAGTCGAGGTTGTCGTCAAACGGCTGGCTTGAGGTCAAGTCGTTTAGGGATGAGGTGAACGGAGACTGCTGGTCGACGTTCATGGATTGTGGCGAGTCGTTGTAGTGAAGAGCATTGGGGTTGATGGTCGAGCCGTGGCCGAAGAGAAGATTTTCGAAGTCAAATTCGGTGCCAAAAGGACCAACAACGTTGGGAGCCGTCCGCAGGGCCGGGTCGAGCTCGGCGGTGGTGCCGGTGTCGAGCTTGGAGAGGCTTAGCTGCATGCCTCGCTGGCTCAGGGCGAGAGACATGCCGCCAAAATCAAAGTTGTGCAGCGGCAGGCCGACGAGGGAGGGGTGTCTATTGTGGCCGCCCATGCCTCTGGCGACGGAGGCGTTGGCGGAAGCCAGCATCTGCATGGCGGTGCCGTCAACGTGGCTTATAGTATTCGCTCGCGGTCTCATCTGGGTGTTTCCTTGACCGGCAGCCCCGACGCTGGCGCCTGCTATGCTATTCTTGCGTCGAGCCTGGGCGGGAGTCACGCCGCTGGCAGACTCTCGGCGGTTGCGTGGGCGAGCCGAGGGAGTGGTGGTCTGGTGAAGCTTTTGCTGGTGCCGCAGAAGCAAATCGCGACGGGCAAAACATCGTTGACACTCGGGACACTCAAAGGGTTTTTCTTTGGTATGAGAGCGCTCGTGACGCTTCAGATGCTCGAGACGAGCAAAGGAACGCTGGCAGGTTGCGCAGACGTGGGGTCGTGGTTTATCGGTTTTGGGCGCAGGAAAGGTAGGTGGCGCCGGCTTGGGGTTGACAGTAATGGTAGAAGCTGATTTGAAGGGTTAGCCGCACTTGGAAGTACCAAAAAAGAGGATTATCAAGCTTCTGCGCAGAAATAGTTTGGCAGAGACCGGCGCAAACGAGGGGCACTCGAGCAAGAGGTGGGCA
>JARDXD010001322.1:0-19425 GCA_029218145.1 Aphanocladium album
ATGAAGGAGCGTGTTTGGGGGGGACGCGGGGAGCGTGGTATGGGCTAGATCCGCGACTATGAGATCGGACCGGTCGGGGCGGAGGAGGGTTAAGCGGGGGTCGACTGTTAGCGGTATATCATTATCATCGTCCCCCGTAGTTTCCATCATGGGCATCAATATATCGCGAGGGTGATGCGACTTAAAGACCAACTTCACTTTACGATACGTTTGTACACGGGGGATATATAGAGCTTCACTACTGCTGCGGAGGCCTACCACTACTTATGCATGTCACAGGGGAAAAGCGCCACATTGCTTCCGGTAAGGCACTCTACCCCCAAGGTAGCTACACGTCACGACTGTGGATTATCCACTTGAAAATGAAAGCAACTTTTGGCCCTTCGGTGTACCTTTGATAGCAGGTTGGTGGCCGTTGTATAGAGGCTGGAACGGTTAGGCGTGGCTGGCACTATGGAAGAAGTACGGATCTTCACATCGCGGAGGAGTGGTGAGTGCTGCCATTGTGCGCGATATATGGCGATGACACAGTGCATGCGGCAAAAATGCTCTTTGTTCGACACAGTTGACCGTAATTTGGCTTCGCCTAGTAAGTGCCTCGACATGATAATGGCGACGGCGACAAACGTAATGGTGGCTAAGCAAGCAACAAAAAGGACAAGATTAGCAGAACGTCGTGACTAAATACTACAGAATTTGAAGATATAACTACAGTACAAGTCACTTAGTTTCTGTCGCTATACAGATTGGACCTGCGCATGCATTTGACCACAGCTGTACACTGCTCAGCCCACTGCACTGTTCGACTGCCGCTATCAGCGGGCTTATAGCCCGATAAACCATTTTCAGATGTATTCGTACCAGGTTGAGATTTTGGCACAATTCAAGCAGCCCAAACTTGTTGAAGTTCGTCTTAAATAAAACTAATTTAATAGCTTGATTTATTTGGATGTCTGCGAATTTTGGATAAATCGTATAGGGTAGCCGGGGCTGCTGTGCTGACGCATCTGGTACTATATAGATCACAAAAACCTCAAACATCGCCATCATGCTGGCAGGGACACACTGGCTCGCGCTTTACTCACCTGGTTTGAAACTTCACCTCCCTAGATAGCAGGTCAAAATTGCATGTGCGAGATTACAACGTAGTTCCTCTGAAGTCGATTCTGAAGCAGCTATCATGTCCGTGCGCGGTGTAACCAGCGACATTCCCCATAGCAGTCAGCTTAACTCTACGTCTGCTAGATATCACCTGGTGTAAGTAATTGAGTGCGTCTCATCGCGGGGTTCTTGCGAAAGCTGCGCTATACCATCTTCAGAAATGACAGCGGCCCGACCAACGCTCCCATCTTTCTTGATAGCGCTGTCGAGATAAAAATATGAGCCCCACTTAGTGACACCTGCTAACCCCCCTCTTCCAGTTCACGGGTGTCACGCAGAGCAGTTAATAGTCATAGGACGATTGTGTTGATTGAGGAAAAAGCTATTCTGTGGTGAGCCCGGCAGCTAGGTACACCCTTAGGGGGTGCCTCCCGCAAAAGGCGAAAAAAAAACGTACTAATTAATCCCTATTGCGGGCCACTGCCCTCACACCTGTATTTTCGAGTCCACCCCGCCTGACAACGGGAATACCGCTAGTGGCCCAGCGCCTGAGCCTGAGCTATGGGACATCTGACAGCCAGCTCCGTCAGGTCCTTGTCGAGTGCAGCTGGCGTCCGAGCACCGGCTCTAGCTTTTGAACTATGGCAACACGGCCGTTTTCCTTGTGCCGAATGCAGAACCACCGTACCACAACGGACAGTTGACTGCGCCCGAATGGACGAGAAGGGTGTGACGGAGACGGTCGCAGTGCGTGATTCGGCCAGAGCCAGTAGAGCCTTGCTGGGCATCAGGCAGGTGGTAGCATCGTCGCGCCTTTACAACAACGTGGGACTGCTGGTTGAGCTGCGCGATAGAATAAGATGGGTTCCAGATGAAAGGCTGCGCTGCGGCCGTCTCTACCTTGGTGTCGCAAGAAAACAAGCACGGAAGAAAAGAGGATAAGGGCATTATACAATAGTTGTGAGCTGTAGTCTTGTGATGGCCTTCAACCAAGTTCGGTTGAAGAACAGTGGCAAGCAGAGGTGCACATGATGCTGTGAGAGCGGCGCAATCGGATGCCTAGGAAGCTGATTAGATCGATGATGGTGGGCGGCTACTGATAAGAGATTATTAGTACCCACAGACGCCTCCAGGTGTCCCGACGCCGCTCACATACCGAGGTAGTCTTTCAATCCTGCGGCGCCTGTTGTAAGTGGCTGCCGACCAGTATGTAGCATGGTGTCTCTCGAAAGAGAAATGCTTGAGGCGAAAAGGTAAACTTCTGTCCTCTGTTTCCTTTCTTCACAGGAAACTGCGTCCACGAACTTCTGGGCAGGCACAGTGGCCGCAATGCTCTTCAACAAGGAGAGATGCCTTGACCTGCTGGCACGGCTTCAGCCCCTGTCTCAACACCCTGATGCTAAATAGACAGTGCAGGCACCGTGGCCCGGACGGCAAGTACCATGTATGTACAAACGCAACGCCGGACAGCGAGCCTCCACGTTGCCGCCAAAGCCCAAGTACTTGGCTGGTCGCCCTGGTCCGGTGGTTGCGATGCTGAAACCTGTTCTTGTTAGGAAGTACGCGGCGTTGGCCCATTAGGAGTCTGCCTTGTATCTTGAGTGCAGTGTACCTGAGTTTACAGTGGTATCTTCCTCGTCTGTTTAATCAGAGACTGCCCCAGCCGCTGTCGAAACAGGTATGCAGCGCTCCATCTAACTATAGATGTTGTGGTTTGCTCCGAAAGGAAGCTTAGTCCTGGTCAGATCTCACCCTTGCCTTCAGTTCTGATAACTCGATTCTACATGTAGCTACTGTATATGTGGCAGATCTCTATCTTTGACTTGTCCGGCCTTTTCTGTTTCTTCTCCACTTCTATTTACAAATTATCACTTGTGTACGCTAAGCGTATTTGAGTACTGTAGATAGGACAGCTTGGAGTTTCGTCCGTATCATAATCTTGTCCACTCACAGTTTTTCAGATCTGCACTGGCTCGAGGGCTACCTTCTCCTCGTACAAAGACCGCCTGGTAGCTAATTCAAGGTTGTCGCGGGCTGCGATAGAAACTGGACTTTCCAGATTCATTATAACTACCTCTTTTACTGGTAAAACTGGCGCCCCCTGTACAAACAAAGCTACTTGCTGACGTGGTGGAAGCTCTCATCACTATGTGGTATGTGTCCGGTGGCATACCCAAGTCATCCAATTTTTGACAATTTTTATTAACTATTGCTCATGGATGGACCTAATACAAGAAAGGAACCTTCTTTTTGCAGGAATCTTCCTTGAGCATTGCTCCGAATGCATTCTTGGCCCCCTTTGAAATCTAATCGGCTACACCTTTCGGAGGAAGTCGCTGCTGCTGGAGTCACACACGCCTCCTGCCTCGCCGACACAAAGCAGTGCAGTCTTGGCCGTCTCGAGTTTCTGGGCGACGCAATCCTGGATATCATTGTCGTGACGAAGCTCGCCAATCACACTCCTCCACTCTCTCGTCATGCTATGCACATGATGAAGACAGCAATGGTGAACAAGAATTTCCTTACGTTTCTCACTCTCGAAGAGTATGACAACGAAGGTTACAAGGTCATAGTCAAAATACAGATACGAATAATAGACTTCGAGCTTTGTGGCAGTTTCTTAGGCACGTGTAACAAACCGTGGTGGCGGCACTGCTCTGCACTGTACATACTGCTATTACGCCTACATTGATTGCTAGAATTGCTTTCAATGCCCTGATCTTTTGCCCCGTGGCCTGACGGCATAGGCGTTCGTCACAGGTAGAGGGACGACTGTGCATGGGCGGCGTCGCGCCCGTCAATTTTCAGGCGGAGCGGTCGCTGCTGGTCATGCCCGCGGGCGAGTGCAGCGATGGCGGGGTGAGTCTTGGAGTGGCGGGAGGCGTGTCCCGAGGTGATAAAGGTCTTCTCGCACCCGTGGGAGTTGCGGAAGCGGCACGGGTAGCGCTTGGCTGGGGGGATCTCGTCTCCATCGAAGGTCGAGCAGGAGCTGGCATAATGAAGAGGGCGCTTGGTGTTGGAGGCGCGCCCCGAAGCCTACGAGGAGAATGTGTAGTTGCAGTGGAGGACGGGCGTCAGCGGCGAGACGGCGTCGCTAGTGCCGCTAATCCGGGAGTCGTAAGAGCCGGAGCACCAGAGTTGCGGGCTGGTGGGCGACGAGGCGACTGATGGAGGAGTAGCGTAGAAGTGAGCCTTGGAGTAAGACGAGGTCTGGCGAAGGCGGCCGTTGTTGAGGAGGGAGACTCTGCGGCCGGCAGCGTTGAGAGCTTCCATTTTGAATATGTAGTGTGGTGTGGTGGCGTCTGGTTGTATGGTTTTCGGCGTCGCCGTCAGCATGGGAACAACTGTCATGATTTAGCTGAAGTGCGGTGCTCTGAGGCGTCGTTTTTGCTCGCAGTGCTCTGATCTGCTTTCTTGAGCTCTCGCGACTTCTTTGTGCGCTTTGAGGGCCTCTCGTTCCTCTTGCAACTGGTGCTACCTGCACATATATTAAACGCAAGCGTAAGACCAGGCAAATGAGGAACTGCTGCGGAATCTCTTGTTTTGGTAAAACTCCATCACTCTGGCAAAGCTCTCGGTGATGCTCCTCAGCTTACGCTGTCGCTGCTTCTCAGACGCATGCCAAACGCGCTTTGGTTTCGCTTCCGGCAACGGTCCCCTTGCAAGCCCCCTTATCAACCCGAGATCCTTCCTCTAGAAATGCTCGGCCCAGCCTGTCCACGACACCCACGGGTCGTCCACGTCGTGTCTCGGCGGTAAGTACGGTACGGTTGACTATGTCTGTCCCCCTTGAGATATCGAGATAAATATGTTTGAGAAAAGCCCGTCAAGACATGTGTTTTTGTAAGCATGTCTATCCGGGTAGTATTGCTATGCTGTCGCTTGCTCCTCCTCGTCATCAATCGTTGATCATGAAAACATTCATAATCCATTCTCGAAATGAGCTTTGGATCCAATCTGCTACCTCATGCAACACCGCTATGATGGTGTACAGTCCAAGTAGTGTCGAAGTCTCTCCGATAGGCACGTCTCCTAAAATTTCCAAGCTATCCCCTCTGTCGCAGGCAAACAAAAGCTTCCATTCATTGCCCAAAATAAGAATTAAAGGCAACGTGATTACCCTTGATTCTATTTCGCGGGACACAGATGACCATAGTGGTTGGCTACCGCCATCCCCACGCTGCTCAAGCTTGCTTATCAGCGAGACCATGCGGCGGTGCCATGCTGACGTCCAGATACCGAGCTGCAGCTTGCCTTCTTCAGCCCCGCCCTCTCCCTTAGTCTCAATGCTGGTAGCAATTGGCCGAAACATGACCGGTGTGTACGCTGTTTGGTTAATAGTCTGAGCCTCCGGCGGCTCTCGGTGTAGAACATGAGTCTGAATCGCCCGTAGCAATCTTTTATCGGCAGCGGTGTCATGCATGTTCCCCTTGGGCTTCCTGCCCAACGCACGGGATCCGTCCTCAGCAGGTGTCAAAACAAGCGCTAAATCGACCATTTTGCCCTCTGTAACTTTGCCATCCTTGTCGCCAATGTCAGCCAGCGGTGGCATAAATGGCGGGCATATCCTCGCCGTCTGTATCAGCTCTTCATCCACGTAATGATGATTTTTCAGAGCGAGCTTTAGTAAAGGCGCGTGAACCAGCATGTTTACTGCCAGCTCTGACCGATCGAGCTTTCGGCACTCGTACGATGTGAACAGAATCTCCTGCAGCTCATCGAAATCGCTATTAGTTCTCGCTGGTACTGGAATAGTTCCCTCGGTCGCCTTCTTGAATGAGAAATCCGGTATTTCCTCCCCGACTGCTCGAGATATCATTTCTCGGTCCTGCAGCGGTAGATAATTGGAGTGATAGTAGGCGATGTTGCGAATCCGACCGTACAATGATCGCACGTCTGCTGGAAGCTGCTGAGCTGGGGCGTAAAGCTCGTTGAACTGCACAGGCTTCTCTAATCCTATCAGTGCCTGCTTTTTCTTCACCGGGCTTGCACGTCGTGATGGTCTCCTTGAAAGTCCGGCAGAGGACGTGGATGAAGGTGGTAAACTTTGCTGGCTCGTTCGTAGCGGTAGCCTTTGCGACCGCGGTGTTTGAGCAGTATCGTCGTCGCTAACATCGTCTTCGTCATCGCGGTTATCGCTATTGCGTTGCAGTACTTTTCGTTTCTTTGTTGGTGACGTGTCTCGTCGTTGGTTTCGTTGTCGCCGGATGGAGGGGGACGAAGTCGAATCAGGAGTGGGCATTCTGTTGAATGTATCGGCTGTGCCCTCAGCTTCGCTGCACTCGGAGTGTGTGCGCTTCCTCGCCTGCTTTACATTATAGAGCCAATTGCTGATGCATTCAACGCGCTCTTGATGAACATTCGCGTCAGACATAGGCATTAATTTGATGCTTGCGCAGGCCAAAGCATTTCGTGGCAAACTGGATGAGAGGCTGTGGTCTTCGGGGGTGGGTCGACGTGGTTGGCCGAGTAACTCCGGTGGGGCGGGCTTGGTGGGGTTTGCTGGCCACTAACAAAATGCCGGGCATGTTGGGGAGAGGTGGTCCGCTATGGGCGATTATTTCAAAGGAAAAAGAATTCTTTATATTGGCCGCCTGCCTATCTTCTTAGCTGACTTCGTTTGCCGCTCTTGAAGCCTATTCGGCATCCTCCACATTCTCCAGCCGATGTTTGAACTCTTCTTCTATCATTGCCCACTTATTTGGCGAGTTTTGCGTTTCCCAGTCATGCTTGATCAGTTGGTGCATTAGTGACGCTATGCGCCGCGCAACCTTAGCTTGAAGCAGTCGCCTATGTGCTAGTGACTCTTCAACCGCAACACCAAGAACCTGTTGAGCATTAGTCACGTGCCCAGGCCTTGACACTTTCCTCTGACTGGCTCCAGGCCAGAGATACCAGTGTGGCTAACAGACCGACCGACCCAGACCGGCCCCTTCGGTCTGTCGGTCTGGATACATGATGCCTCCGGTCTGTCGGTCTGGGTCGGTCTGGCTTCAACAGCCCCGTCGGTCTAGGTCTGACAGACCGATGCCGATATTTTGCCGCCAGACTGCATGCATCTTAGAAGACACGAATTTAGGCCAGAGCTTCCATACAAAATAGGACTGCATGATACTACCCGGATATTTCACATAGAGCAGCTGAATACCAATTTTCGAATGGGGAGGTTGTGATATCATCCGCACTAGCGCTGGTATACGGTTTAGTGACCTACGTTAGCGTCGGGAAGGGGAATAACCCCACAATTCCCAAAGGAAGCCAATAAAAGTGCTTGAATTGTGAGACCCAGACCGACTCAGACCGACTGAGTCCAAGCAAGATGTCCCGTCTGTCGGTCTGACGAGAATGGCCGGTCGGTCGGACTGCGGTCTGGCAGACCGACTCAATCGGTCTGACAGACGGTCGGACTGTTAGCCACACTGAGAGATACTGGGGGTCAGTGCTGTAATCAATACCCAATACTCAATATGGCCGCGTATTGAAGAGGATCAATATTGAGAAAATGCATATTGAGTATTGAGTATTGAATATTGAATAAGTCAATATTGAATACACGTCGAGAGTATTGAAAAGATTGTGCGCTAGTTGCTACGCAACTTTGGCGGAAAGGGGCATCGACGGCCGATTGAACGGCTAAGAGCTTCGCTGGAACGGCAAGGGCTCTCGTACAACTGTCGCTTACTAGCCTGTTGTAATCTGAAATAAATAGTACTACAATATTACGGTTTAATAATACGCTAATGATCATCGACATTTGCCACAATCTATACTTAACATGTTGTCAGCTCAATCACGTCTAATGAGTTTATCAAGCTTCAATACATTTATATAAGCCCATGTCTCCGTCGCCGTTTGAGTGTATTTCTCGACCCGCGTCTATAAAGGGTGCTGGCTGGCAACAGGGCGGGGTTGGGGCCATCGCTCCATATGCTGCCGGGTAGCGGAACGCAGTGCACCAGAGAGCGGGCATATGGCAGCGCCAGAGTCTGCGCAGTGTCATATTCTTGGCCAGAAGCTGACATTGGATTCGACTTCGACCTTCCTAAGGAAACAAAGAGATGTAGGAGAATGCTAATAGCGCCGTTTACCACCCGCATCAGAGGATACTTTTATGGGCGACATGCCCGTGCTAGCACAGAACTGACTTGTACTCAATATACTCAATATCTTCAATACTTTTCAATATTGAATACACCTATATTGAAACATCAATATTGAAAAAGCTCAATATTCTCAATACGTATTGAATTATTGACAGGGGTACTTCTGCGTCAACTTACACCAGCACACCATATATGTAACGGCTATATTGACAACCTAACTAGGCAACTACTACGAGCATCGTAAAGCTAAAGAAGAAGAAGAAAAGGGAGAAAAGACAGCTCAGGGAGCTCCGCTCCTGAGCTCGTCCGATGCAATCTCGCTTGCTGGCGGACCTCGGCCAGGATGGCCGGGATCACGGCGAGAGTGCCGCCTTTACTAAAAGTGGGAATGCCGTCTCTTAGAATACTTAAAACATAGAGTAATAAACGAGTAACTAATATTATAAATGAAAGTAACTTGTTCTCAACGCAACACCCCTCCTCTACTTATACTATATAGTGCTCTTCCTTTGCCGCTAGTTAAGGGTAGGATTTTTAATGCGCGTAGAGCTGTGAGCGAGCGTCCGCCAGGATCAGGCTCGAACACGGACAGCATCACCATTGCTGAAGTTGGAAGTAATTCTGCAGCATGTCTACTATTCTAATCCATACGAGCTATTGTGACACCGGTAAACGGATTCTCCGAGTGTCGAATCGTCCTTGGCATGCATAGAAGCTGGTGCTCCATCTCCTGGCTCGTAATCGAGCAGACTGTCGGACTCGTGGCGGATGGCCTCGACGGCCGCGACTGGGTGGCCGGGAGCGGCATCGCGGCTCACTGGTGGCGGCGGCCAGGATATGTCGGTGCGACGTGACATGGCAATAATGCAGGCATCTCCAAGTCTGATACCAAATTGCTCTGGACAAGAATCCTTGTCGAAACCAAAGCTAGCGAGGCTTTTCACACCGAGCAAGATGCTCTCCACGCCCCATACACTCATGATAAATACATAGTGCATTTGCGTGTCACATCCGGACTTGGCGAGCAAAGGATATGCCAGTGGCCAAGCAAGAAGCGTCCGCCACTTCTCGCTCTCGGCCCACTATGTATGAGCGTACCACGTTACTGATCGGAGCCAGCAATTTCTACACAAAGTCGATTTTGTGGAGGCAGCAGTTGGACATCTCCTACTTAGACAAGCAATCTGCGCCGATACGGACGACTCGTAGGATCCTGGCCTACATCGGCCGTCAACCTCTCAGGTCTATACGCGTCGGGCTGAGGGAGTTGCGCGTACGAACGCAACGGGCGACAGGGTTTCGTAGAAATTTGGTTCTGCGTTTCCGTTTGACGGGAAGGAAGCTCCTAACCGGCAGTGGACACGTCTGACTTGATCGTAGCCCCAATCACATCGACTAGTGGAGGTTTGGATGTTCGCCTTCTCTCAATATGAGGAGGGGTTCGTTCGAGGAAGGCCGCGCGAAACGAATAATGGTAGGCAGCCCACAAAACAATTGGCTACCCGTTTGGCCTAGCCTTTTGTAGATTTAAGAGAGTAAGTCTCGGCAAGAAGAGGTGGCTTAGAAGGCGGTATGCAGATAGCTTAGTGGTAGGCCACCGCCTTCGTACCCGAGACATGCATGCTGGAGCGCTGATCATCGCAGATATCCAAGTCAGTCGTATCTGCGGCATACGAAAGAGCAAATAACATGTTTAGCATCAAGTCAACATCAATACCCATATAGCCATGGTGATTAGGCTGAAAGATTTAGGTAGCGGCTAGCTGGCCGATATGACAGCTCAGAAGTGGCAACGCGGCCGGAGAACCAATCAAAGCTATCTCCACAATCACTGCTGTTTCAGTTATTCCCTCTTTTCACAGACGCTCCTCACCAGCCAAAGCAAGCTTCCGTCAGCATGGCACAGTTCCGATAGATGCCTGGGTAGCCCGGCATCCGGCGTATATTTAAGTACCAGAGCTGCGGCAGACAACTGGAAGTGAAATACACATAAACTCTTCCTCTCAACTATTTCAACCTTTATTCCTTTTGCACCGATGAGTGAAGCAATCCAGCCACTCACTGCGCAGGGCCTGGAGCAGCTGTGCTCCAAGGAGCAGCTGCACCTCCTCAACGCGGTGGATTCGTTACGCTCTCAGGGTATCAGCCGCTACATCTCGTTACCGCAAATCATCGTTTGTGGCGACCAGTCCTCGGGTAAGAGTTCCGTTCTCGAGAGCATTTCCGGCGTCCCCTTCCCATACCTGGGCACAATAACTTGTTATAACCATGGTTTTTGGTTATAACCATAACTATACCAAAAATATGGTTATATGGTTATAACCATATGGCTCTGTGAGTATGGTTATAACCGTATGTAACCATCTTGGCACCTTGGCATGTCTTGGCATATTTGAGTAGAAAATTCTTCAAGCCAAGTCCAGGCAAGTTGCAACGTGTACTAGCTGTAGATACCTAGCTTCAGTATGTCATCCGACATCTCTTCTAGTCTTGCTTCTAGCTCCCCTATATCGTCTACACCTGCGACACCCCTCCATTTCGATGTTGTGATAAAGACCGAGTATGTCGGTAAACCAAATACGGCGCTGAAATCAGGAATCCAACGTCGAAAGTTGTTTACATGTACCAGGTGCAACTCATGGTCGACACATCATCGGACGAATGCTGTCAAGCACGTCCTTTCTCTCCATCCGCTTTCTGGAGCTTCATCTCGGTCCTCTACGCCCGCGTCAGCAACACAGCGCCATATTTCGTCTATGTTTACACCCGTGATTTCGCAAAACGGCCTTCGCAATAGCTTTAACCAGCAAACATATCGGGAAGCTATAATCAGCTTGCTCACTCGACGTCGCATGCCTTTCTCGGCTGTTGAGTGGAGCGAGATGAAAGATCTCGCGCTGGCCTGTAACCCGGCTATTGAGGATCTCCTCATTACGTCTCGCCGAACCGCCGTCCGGCTTATTGCATCTAATTATGAGCTATATAAAGGACAGATAAAGGAAGGCCTTGCTACTAGTGCCAGCCCTATCCACATATCATCAGATTTGTGGACATCGCCACATCGACATTCATTGCTGGCTGTGTGTGCACAGTGGGTGGATGCAGAGGGCCAGCTACAGAAGGCCCTACTGGGATTACCGGAATGCCGTTATTCCCACAGTGGCGAGAAGCAGGCCAGCTTAATTCTTCAGGTCATTGAAGAATTCGACATTCAGTCGAACCTAGGATGGCATACCAGCGACAATGCGACCTCGAACAACACCTGTTTGGAGGTGATGCAGTCTCGCTTATTGACTGAGCATCAGATCCAGTTTAACGCCAGACAACGTCGCATCAGATGTATAGCCCATATTATCCATCTCTCGCTCCAGGCATTCTTGCTAGCGTCATCGCGGGAAGCTCTTCTTGCCGCCTTGGAATCTGCGGCGGATGTCTCCGGGGAAGAACTGATAGCACGCTTTTCAGATGTCCTTGACTCCCAGAAGAACAAACAGCGAGCAGCTCGTACGCTATCAAGTGAGCGGTATAGGAGCAAGGCTGGCCACGAGCATGCTTACTGCCCAGATGGCCGGGATGGCCTTGACACTGGCAACAATGAGTTCTCTGGCATCCAGGGCTTGACCCCCCTTCGCAAGCTGCATGAACTAGCCGTTTGGCTTCGAAGTTCGTCCCTTCATGCGGATATTTGGGATGACAGCGTCGGTCTTCGGCTTGGTATTGATAACAGAACCCGGTGGTCCTCCTGGTATCTAGTCATAGACAGAGCTATCACAAAGCAAGCCGAGATCAAAGCTTTTATGACGGACCATGAAGCAGTTCTAGGCAATAATCGCCTTAACGCTCAGGACTGGGATTTCCTTAACAAGACCCGCACATTCCTCCAACCATTTGCTTCTGCAACACTCTATGCAGAGGGGGAGAAGTCGTCAATATCGCAGTCACTGCCTCTGATGGATGCTCTCCTTGCCCATTACGAGAGAAACAAGGTGCACTACTCCCAAGAAGACCACCGAGACCCTCGAATGGTC
This sequence comes from Aphanocladium album, assembly GCA_029218145.1. Lineage (NCBI taxonomy): Eukaryota > Fungi > Ascomycota > Sordariomycetes > Hypocreales > Aphanocladium > Aphanocladium album. The sequence goes on from JARDXD010001322.1 coordinate 12,233, forward strand.
CGGGCTATTGAGATGGGCTGGTTTGTGCTGAATAAATACTACAATCTGACTGACGAGACGCCGGTCTATGCTGCGGCTCTTCTTCTTGATCCTTCCCGCAGAGCGGCATATATCCGGAAAAACTGGCCAACTTCCTGGGTGGAACCCGCTATTGCGGCCGCGAAAGTGCTATGGGAGTCGAGCTTCAGCGTGACGCGGGTCGATTCAGACGAAATTACACCATCGCTGTCGCCTCCACTGGCAATGACCTCCCGGCAGCGTGGCCCTGAGTTAGACTTGCTTATGAAGGATATGGAAGTCATCACAGCCGACATAAGAGATGATGATGATTTTAGCGCCTTCATTGAGTTGCCAACTTTCCGGATAGACTGCAGCCCACTTGACTGGTGGACTCGTAGCGAGCAGAAATCGCGCTATCCCCGGCTACATCGCATGGCTATAACTCTGTTGTCCATTCCAGCCGAATCATCGGAGCCCGAGAGGGCATTTTCTGGGTCTAGAAGGACTTGTTCGTGGGACAGGCTTAGTCTGTCTTGCCACAATATCCAGAGAATCGAATGCATTGGCAGTTGGATACGAGAAGGTCATATTAAGCCTTCCAAGCTGAGTGGAATGGGCCTACCAATGGAGGCATCGGCGATGGATGAAGACGACGATATAGATGATCGGATATTAGATGTAATTGAGTGGATTTAGATCACATGATGCCCCTCGCCAAATATGGTTACAATATGGTTATGTGGTTATAACCAGTTATGGTTCCGAGTTTGATGGTTATTCGTGGTTATGGTTACGGCTCCCCAAATAACCATATTTAACCATATGCCCAGGTATGCCCCTTCCCCAGCAAGAGCAGCCTGTGCACTCGCTTCCCAACCGAGCAGTGATCGGAATGGTCTGGTATGGTATGGTATGGAGGTCAGACCATACCAATACCAGATGCTTACGTAACTACCGGTATAGTATACCGGTAAGACCAGTAATACCACCAAGATCGTTGTGCCGCATCGGCTTTCCTAATTGGGTAATTCGTGAAGCTATCGCCAAAGTTCCGCTCTGTGTCATTTTGCCCTACCCTACAGTGGGAATTCAGTTTTGGGGCGGCGGATTTCACGTTCCTCCATATTTTCTCATCAGTATGGCTTCGACATTGTATTGATACAGACGTGGGATGAGGTTTAAAGATGAGCAACTCGCAGATTTCGGATGACTAACTCAAAAGATAGTTCATACTGTTGTATAGCCAGAATTCTGCGTTGCAGACGCGAACGCGTGGATGTGTGGACGCGTTGAGCACCCTATCGAAGAGTAGGCCCACTATCAGGGCCAATCCGGAAGCTTCAAATCAACCACTTGCCGTAACCAGCTTAGCGCTACCGGTATGAACTGGTATACCGGTAATACCATGGTTTTGAAATCTGCTCATACCATACCAAGTCTTGGCGGTATATACCATACCAATACCAAGTCATACCAGACCATTCCGATCACTGCAACCGAGCTCATACTCCGCAAGACGGCGCTTTCTTCCATCAACGTCTCCATCGTGCCGCACCACTCTCGGAATGACACAGATAGAACTACCTTGGCCAACTTTCGCGAGAAGCTACTCGACTTCAAAGACCTGCCCGCCCTAATCGAGAGCGCTAAGCTAGCCATGGGACTCATAACCATGGGTAAGGCTTTCTCAGAGGACATTCTGCGCATCGAAGTCAGCGGTCCTCATCACCCGCATCTCACCATTGTGGACCTTCCTGGCCTCATCCACTCCTCAAACAAGCATCAGTCCGCCTCGGACATCGACCTCATTAACAATGTGGTCCAGCGCTACATGAAGGAGCCACGGAGCATCATCCTTGCTGTTGTGTCCGCAAAGAACGATTACGCCAACCAGATTGTGCTAAAGCTCGCGAGCAAGGCCGATCCCGGGGGCAAACGGACCCTGGGCGTCATCACGAAACCGGACACTCTGATCCCGGGATCTGGAAGTGAGCGCGACTTCATCTCCCTGGCAAGAAATCAAGACGTCGAGTTTCGCCTAGGCTGGCACGTCTTACGGAACCGAGACACGGAGGCAGACCTGGAAGTGTGGACCTCTGAGCAACGTGATGCCGCCGAGCTGCAGCTCTTGTCCTCCGGTGCCTGGGCGGGCCTTTCGTCACAGAACGTGGGCATTCAATCCCTCAGGGGCCGTCTCAGTGAAGTGCTCGTGCGTCATATTTCGTCTGAGCTGCCGAGTCTTATCGACGACATCACTCAGTTGTCAACCGAGTGCCGGAAGCGCCTTGAGAGGCTCGGTTTACCCCGAACCACCGTGTATGAACAAAGAATGTATCTCATCCAGATTAGCCAAGCGTTCCAAGCCTTGCTTCAGGCTGCGACGAACGGCATATACAACGATTTATATTTCGGTAATGCTATGACCTCAGTCGGCTACCAGAAGCGGGTCCGTGCCGTTGTTCAGAATCTAAATCGAGACTTTGGGAAAAAATGGCCTTTGACGGCCGGCGCTATGAGATTGTAGAGGACGGCGAGGAAGCTGGGTCGCGAAGCCACGCCCACCTGACTCGAGACGAATACGTTGCCAAAATTGTGTCGGTGATCCAAAAGGGTCGAGGCCGAGAACTGCCTGGTATGTTCAACCCATTGATTGTTGCAGAGCTTTTCAAGGAACTTTCGTCGCCGTGGGGGAAGATTGCCGAGGACCACGTTCTTGCGGTGTGGAAAGCGATTTGGCAGTCGTTGAACCACCTAATCTCCCATGTCGCCGACTCCACGACGGTCAAGTCGATCGTGGCGGGCATCTTTGAGCCGCATCTGGATTCCTTGCTGAAGGCCCTGCGCGAAAAGCTCTCTGGGTTGCTCAAGCCACACCAAAGCGGCCACCCAATCACCTACAACCACTACTTCACGGAAACTCTGCAAAGCATCCGCAAGGAGCGTGAAAAATCCAGACTTGCCGCACTGGTAAAGGAGGAATTCGGCATGGTGTCTTTGGTATCCAAAACCACGATTAGCAGACCGATAGACTTTGGGCAGTTTCTTGAGCGGCTGCTTGTTCCACGAGAGCCAGACATGGATCACTTTGCCGCTTCCGATGCACTGGACTGCCTGGATGCCTACTACAAGGTAAGGCAATATCACGAACCTAGCGCAGTTTGACGCTAACCACTGTGCGATTAGGTTGCTATGAAACGATTTATCGACGACGTCGCGGTTGAGGTCATCGAGGCTTGTCTGTTAGGCAAGCTGCAGGACATTATGGACCCGACGTCCATGTTCACGATGAAGGACGCCGACATCGCCCGAATTGCTGCTGAGACGGAAGAGAGTCGTGCGGCACGTGCGGAGCTCGAGGCTAAACTGAAAGTTATCGAAAGCGGAAGTGAAATCTGCAAGACGTTTGCAGCACTCTATGGCGATGGTAATGTTGGTGCCCTGCTGGGACGAGTGGCTGTTAACATTCTGTAGCGCTGGACAGCGAAAACGAGAGTGACAACACAACCGATCGATTCAGCGATATTGGAAGCGAAAAGCTTGCGACTGGTTCAGAAGCAACAGCGGAGAGTCATGCTGACTTGGTCGATCGCCATGCCGCTGAAGCTGTATTGGCCGATAATATAGTCTACGAGGTGGAGGAGGTCGTTGAGCAGCCTCGTACGGACTCGCCTCCTGAAACGGTGGAGGATGCTTTCGCCAGTGTTGCACGCATGAGCAAGAAAGACAAGAAAAAGATGAAAAAAGCGGCGGTGTTCAGTGAACCAGAGCCCGCTGAACCAGAGCCCGTTGAACCTACCCCTGACGACTATTTCCATAGTTGGGGCAGGAAGAAGTGAGGCGGAAAGAAAGTTTTCTTGTGGCGTTTGTTCGGTTACTATTGCAACAGATTACCCAATATATTACTGTCCACACAAGATTTGATTTGCGGTTTTATTAGCAAGACCATAGCGGAAAGCTGGGTCGCACAGTTCTACTGCACCAAAGGGCCTCGAAAAATGCTGAAAAAGACCCCTGATGTCAGCGTGCAACCACCACGCCCCGGCCACACGCCCCACTTTGTAAGTTTTGTCTGCGAAATACTCTTTCGCCTGGTACATCGATACACTGACAGCGAGGCGTCCACACCGTAGAACAGGATTAGCATAGCTACAGGCAAACCACTGTCGGGACACTAGTGGCCTGTGACGACGTAGCTGTACATGACGGCGATCTGTTCGCATTGCTGCTAGCTCCGTCAACCAATTAGCGCGACGAAGAAGCAACACGGGCACTCGTTGCGTATTGCAACCGTACCCGCTCTGTACTCGTTAGCCTGAGCGCGTGGAAGGAGGCAAACAAAGCAGAAAGTCTGCTGCGTATCATACCACTTCCGGAACCAGCCGCCAGTCAACCCGACAGGCACGCCCTCCTTTCAGCAACCGATGGACGGACCGACCTGACAGCGAGATGGGTGCCGCTGACGAGGTTACCTTCTCGCGAAACAAGGCGCCTGGGTATTGAAAGTGAGAGCTCCATTGTTGATAAGGGATGTATCCGCACACGGCGCCTCTGGCGGCCATTTCTAGGCTCTGGTGGGCCCTGCGTCTCTCACCACGGTGCTTGCCCAAACAAAACGGAGCCTGGCCACGCCCAGAACGAGACCCAAGCAGCGACGCCCACCTTCATCTCACTCCAAGCACGCTGGCACGACGCGCTGGACGGAGCTGGGATACCGCGATCGGTGTAGTTTCTAGAGGTATCCAGCACCTGTCTCGTACCTCGACGCGAAGCTGGCGACATGTATAAGCATGCACCAGGGCAGCAGCCTGCTGCTCTGGCATAGAATTGTGCAGTGTTTGGCGGGGGGCGCGAGCCGGCACCTAGTTCAAAGCGCTGGCCTTGCGTCAGGCAGTCGAACTCCAAGCGCGGCCGCTGCCTCTTGCGCCGTTTTTCAGGGCGTGAGATGTCGCTGTTCTACACGACGAAGGTGTATCACACGCATGGATGAAAGGGCTGCGTGGTGATCGTCCAGACGACCTGTGCAGTACGACTTGATTGGTGCGAACCGCCGTCTGCTAGCAGTGTGGTAAATAATATGACAATAAATCAATATACGGCAATACATGCAATATAATATGCACTTTTGCATATTGTGACAATATAATACGCAACCTGCCACATTGTCACGATACAATACGCGATTCCTTGTATTGGCAATATATTGTTTGTATTGGGTAATAATTTCACAGTGAAAATTTGACCGTTCTACCGGGTAGCTCCCCAGATTCGCGTTTGGCCATGCCGCCATTCTCATGACGCCACCAAAAAACAGCAGCGCAACAGGAAAAACAAAAAAAAAGCAAAGAGACGTGCACGCGTCTTATTGGCGAGTTAGCCTTTTGGCTTCCCCTTAGTTCAACTTTTCTTCTAGCTTCAACGCATTTTTGCATACTTCGATTTATAAGTCCCAAGTTATCATAACTACCACATGCATCAACAACGCCTGCATTTCACTCCACCGTCCCTGCACAGCGATTGGATGACATCCGACGGCGCTGTCGTACAGTCTAGCCCACAATTGCAAGACCAAGACGACAGCCAAACTTCTCAATGCCAGTCCTGGCGGCCTGGCTCAACCTCTACAACCTCTGGTCCCAAACCAAGAACGTCATGGGTCTTCCCCCATATGCCAGACGGGGAGATTGAGACCAGATACTACAATCAATGGACGGGAAAAGAGGAATGGTGCTGCAAGTACTGCGATAAGACGTATTCCTGCTCGGGAGGTACGGCCGCGCCAGCCAAACACTTAACGGACGCTCCTCCGGATGGCCACGGTCTCCCCAAAGGTGCCCCACGAGCAGCCAAGGTCAGGAGTATACGGACAATTATCGAGCAAGCTCGTCTTACGGCAGAAGAAAATGTCCGAAAACGCCGTCGTCTCAATGATCAATACGGAGATTCGATCGACCCCGATCAGTTCGAAGCGCTCTACGTTCGATTTGTTACGGCTTGCTCTCTTCCGTTTCGGCTTGTAGAATGCCCTGAATTCAGGGCCCTGCTAGCGTATGTTAATTCCGATACCGATGCATGGCTACCAAACACACACCAAACCGTCAAGAGTTGGATACTGCGGCAGTACGAAGACCAAAAGGAAAAGGTGAAGCAGCGTATACAGTCAGCAAAGTCAAGGATCCATATCAGCTGCGATCTCTAGACATCCCCCAACTCGTTGGCAATCTTGGGCGTGGTTGCCCACTATGTTACAGAGGATGGCAAGCTTGAACACCACACATTGGCTTTGAAAGACATTGATGGTGAGCATGATGGTTCTCACCTCGCGGCGGCAATCGTCGAGGTGATCGATGACTGGGGGTTTGCCTCTAAGCTTGGATATTTTATGATGGACAATGCCGGCAACAACGACACCATGATGACGTGTCTTTCTCTTGGTGGGTACTTAACTGGCGCAGCTCAGCGGTTGACTGCAAAAGCTCAGCGGGTAGAGGCCCTAGCGCTGTCGCTGCCAGTGCTGTACCCCTGCATACCCTTGTTTGACCGCCCCGCCCAGATTGTAGAGCAAGGCTTATTAGCTTGGCTTCTGAAAATCATCCAACACCAGCCTCCCTACTGAAAGAGCTTACGTATAAATAGACACCCAAAAATATATTTGTGGCTTATGCATCGAGCATCATATGGGAGATTGGCACGATCTTGTGTGGGGATGCCCGCCAAACATGGGGACACAACAGATGAGATGCATCATGTTTGCGTGCCCTAGAATGAGGCACAGCGAAATTGACGAAATGTGTTTAGAGTGACGCGGTGGACGGTAAATGACTCAAACAATAACAATATAGATACGAGTTCAGTACAAGCAGCTCAACTACGCCGCCGCAACGGCCACCCTTGACATTCTTTTCTTCTGTCGTCCTCTGCGTGCCTTCTCACGGCGCTCTGCCTGCCGCTGTCTCCTCTTTGCGACTTGGTCCGATGTCCTGAGACTGACCCCAGAGACTTGTTCAACATGGCTTCGAAAATGATCTACATGGACGAACTTCTCCTGCCTGCATTTCGGATGGCCACACCAAATAGCCTCACCGCATGGACAAGTGGAAAGTCGAGCAAGCAAGACGCATACGCGTCGACACATCTGAAAACATAGGTAGGCGCGAATCCACGAATAGAGAAATAGAAAGTGGGGGGTTGGGGGT
>JARDXD010000235.1:0-19374 GCA_029218145.1 Aphanocladium album
CAGCGAGAGTGCAGCTGCATTGCAGGGTGGCTCGGTGTTCGCTTTCGCGCTTGGGCCCGGTGATGAGCATGGGCAACTGACACCTTTCCTTTGTCACGCACAGGTACAGGCCGTGACTGCGCTAGGGGCACCATCCCACAAAAGGTGTTATTTTCTATGCATTTATCCGTAAATTGAGGGAGCCACCCCCTTAGGGTGTCTCCAGGCGTACGAGCGCCCACAGTACTAGTTTCAACCAATCAACCAATTACCTCTATGACTAGAAACTGCCCTGCGTGACATCCTTTGTCGGGGCCCCGGGAACTTGCTAATAAGTGCTGGAGTTTCCCGCAGCGGCTGGATTTTATTGTCCCCCACACTCCCCGCATTCTATCCCACGATAGAACAGCTTCAGGGCAAGGCGACTGAGTGCGGTGGCACATAAGCGCGCCAACCTTCACAAGTGACGCTAAAGTGTAGTAGCCTAGACAAAGCATGTGGTTCGGGTACAGAGTGACACCGAAATTTTGGATTGATTCGACAATTGCGGTCGCTAGCAGGCTCGCATTCCCTAGCTGCGGCCATGGACACCTTATTGAATGCCACACGCCCCAGTGGTAGCCGACGCTACAGTTCAGCATGAAACCCAGTCCCCTCCCTTGCTTCGTGGGGATATGGCTAAGACAGCTTGGAAACCCTATACTTGGTCATGAGAATCCCACTTTCGTTCAGCTTTTCCACACTCTGGAGCTCTAATCTCCAACTCATATTTGCGTTGTTGGCCGCTTCCATCGTGAACAATTTGATGCCTGTTCCCAGAATAGTTGGCATCACAGCAGCATCCAAGTAGTCCACCAACCCTGCCTCCAAACATTGCCCAGCAACCTCGCCGCCACCCATCAGCCAGATATCCTTGCCGTCGCCCGATTTTAAGGCTTGGATGTAATCAAGGTAGTCTTTGGGGATGACGGTGATCTCGGGGTAGTCTTCTTGCTTCATCTGACGGCTCACGACAATGACGGCATCTTTTGGCCTGCTGGCCAATTGATTGCCATCGCCGAGGGCGAGCATAGTTTCATACGTCTTCCGTCCCATGATAAAAGCACCAAAGCTGGCAAATATCTTGTCAAAATCAATACTTTTATCCTCCACAATCCAATCCGAAGAGCCATCCGTGCAAGCGATGAAGCCGTCGAGCGACATGGCGACACCGTATCTCACGTGTCGCATCTTGTATTTAATGTCGTTAGGAACAGTAAAGTGCAATAGGCCAGTGTTGCTGGCGGATATTCGCTGATAGATTCGAAAATACACCGCATCAAAAATGTAAAGAGGGGACTGCGTAGTTCCTGGTACAATTCACTTTGTTTTGGCATTTATGTGAATTCTGTGCGGGTGGCTGCTATCTTCCATTCACGCCCGCTGACCACCTACCTTGCGCTCGACTTACAACGCACGGCATGCACCACAGCACGGCGTATCTGTTCAAAAACAGTTTTGCAAACTAAAATGAGAGCAGTTAGGATATCAATTCATCTTGAGATTTCAGATTTGAATAATAGGTGGTGAGGTTTATGTCTGCTTCGTAGGCCAAGCTGACTTCGGATTATGTCAATTTTCCGAACTTTTCGAATTTTCCGAACTGTACTACAGCAAGTTCGGAGAATTCGAAATTACCCGAGCCTACTTCGGACTGTATTTATTGTGCCCAACCTCGGGAATTTGATTGCTTCATAATTCGTTTACAAATAAGCAATAATCGCATCATTGACTGAAAGAAACGAAATGACTGAGCTGTCCGACCACCACAGTCTCAAGAGACGGCGTCGGCCAGCCAAGAGCTGTGACGCCTGCCGCGCGCGCAAGGTGCGATGCGACCAAAAGATTCCCTGCGGGCCATGCACAAAAGCCCGCTCGGCCCCGAAGTGCATCTACGGACCAGACACAATTCGGCTGCTGTCGCCGGACCCGACGCCCGAAAACAGTGGTCCAGGTGCTGCGACAGCATCTTCTACGCGGCGTCACACACCAGAGCTGGCATCCCTAGGGCACACGACAGAGTCAGATCAGCTACGACAGCTAATTGCACAGTTGCAAAACAGAGTAGACAGCCTCGAGACAAAGCTACAAGCAAGCGCAGCAAGACCAGCTACAACCTCGGCGACCGAATTGCGAGTGGCCCCAATTGCACCAAAACTGAGGCAGACAGGAGAAAAGAACAAGATCTTTGGCGCTAACCACTGGATTCATACTGCGAAATATGTAAGCGGCTATACGAACCGTCAGGTTGTATAGCACTAACAAACTAGATCCGTGCTGGCAACATTGGGACAAAAGATGTCGAGCTGAGCTTTGAGACACCAAAGATCGACTACGCCAAGATACGGCAAGACATGACCAAGCTGCGGCTCAACATCAAGCAGTACGAGATACCCCTTCTCAACGAACCCGTACCTGATATAATTGCCACCATTCCCACGCGTGTTGAGTGTGATGCCCTGGTCGACATTTACATGACCACCCACGAGCGCATCTACCGCATACTGCATCTACCCACATTCTACCAGGATTACGAGTCTTTCTGGCAGGATCAAGCTGCCAGCAGCATACCGTTTCGACTAAAACTCGTGCTCATTTTTGCGCTCGGCTCGACTCTCTCTGAAAACACTGGCGAGTGCGCCCTCGCAGATCGGCAGGCGCGGACGTGGCTCTACGCCGCACAATGGTGGCTCACGGGCCCGACGGAGAAGACCACCTTCAACCTCGATGGCGTGCAAGTAGCCTGCCTGCTGCAGTTGGCGCGGCAGATGACGTCTGTGGGGAGAGCTTGGGTCAGCTCTGGGGCGCTGCTGCAAATGGCCTTTTCTGTCGGCTTGCATCGCGATCCGGGTCATTTTCCGGCCATGGCACCGCTGCAAGCGCAGATGCAACGGCAGCTGTGGGCGACGGTCTTGGAGCTGAGTCTGCTATCGGCCATGGATAGTCATATGCAGGCCTACGTGGACCTCACAGCTTGCGATACCAAGCCCCCAGACAACATCAACGATGAGGATATTGGCAGTCTTCAAAGCAAGCCCGAGGACGAACTGACCGATGCTTCGTTGCAAAGAATGCTCTGCAAAAGCCTCCCCAGCCGCTTCCAAGCAGCGAAGTTGATGCACAGTGGTAACGAGATCGTATATGCTGATGCAATTAGCCTTGCCAATGCGCTGAAGACTTTCTGCACCGAAATGTCGGGATTCTTCGAGATGAACGCTACATCGCCAAAGCTTAACAATTTCCATCGCAGCTTCTTGGACATTCACCTCCGGTTGCATATACTCCGCCTTCATCGTCAATTTCTTCTCCAGCGGCCCGACGAACCTAGCTGCTTCCTTTCGCGCAAAGTCTGCTTCGATACGGCCATGGTCGTTGCCTCGTACTCAGCCCACGCCACATCTCCAGATATACACCTCCGTCGTATCTCTCAGCTATCCCTCTCCACAACGGGCGCAACGCGTGCACCTCTATCTCTCGAGATTATCACCATGCTGGGGCTAGAGCTGCGTATGCAAATCTCCGAGGACGACAGCGGTGGTCGCGGCCCTGCCGGCGAGATCTCGCAGGCGCCCGCGAGCCTATATATGCGGCGCTGATGCGCATCCGCGACCAACTGTTGCGCAGGATTGAACGCGGCAGACCACAGTGCAAGGCCTTTGGGTTGACAATGTTCATCATTGCAGAGCTGCGCGCCCTGGGGCGAGGGGAAAGCGTCTGCCGAGCGTTAAGCGACGCCGTGACGGACAATCTGGCAGAAGTACAGCAGTACATGGAGGCGACACTGGAAAGACTGGCTGCAACGGGTGACGTTAGCGCGGGCGATTTTGACTTGGATGCGCTGTTGACAATGGATTTTAGCGGTGACGGCGAATTTGGGTTTGGCGGGTTTGGCCACGGCATGTGGTAGAAATCAAAGATGATTTTGGTTTTTGTATATTATTTACAATATCTACTCTAGACTTTCTTTTCAGCAACCGGTAGTTTGCCACGCGGCGTATCAACGCCGTAAATAATATCCACAGCCGAGCGGAACGCTTCCAGAGTCGGCTCGTACACCACAATCACATTCTTTATGGCAGGCTCTTCCAAAAAATCATATGGTGCACACGTGGCGATGCTAATCACTGTCTTGCCCGATCTGCGCTGCGCAATATCCAGGCCCAGCTTCTGCTGGTACGGTGCCTCCCTCGCATTGCGCGTGGCTAGGATGAGAACATCGGCGCCCTCAATCTTGGACCACTGCTCATCCGTCAACGGATCCTCGGTGTAGCGAATCTCCTCCGCGCCGGCGCAGTGCTTGCGGATCTCGTCACCGAAGGAGCTCGACACCCACGAGACGCGCGTGGGGTGCGCCGCGTCGCCGCTGTTGACGGCACCGCCGCCGACAGGGAAGTCGGGGCCGGGGGACACGAATACGGTGCTTGCTGACGTAGAAAGAGGGAGGATCTTATCGTCGATGCGCACGACGGTGGCGGCGTCGGCGTAAGCCTTGTGCGCGAGCTTGGCGCCACGGGCGTTGATGTCGTCGAGGGCAGCGTCGGTGCTGGTCTGCAGGGCGCGGTCCCAATTGGTGAACTTGGCTTTTAGCTTGCTGAGACGGGCGAGAGACTCGTCGATGCGGGTTTGTGAGATTTCGTCTTTTTCGAGGGCGGCGCATATGCGGTCGACAGCCGCCGTCTGGACGTCGTATGTGTGGCAGATCATGACGTTGTCGACGCCGGCCTGGAACGCCAGAAGAGCGCCTTCGACGGTGCCATAGGTGGCGCGGATACCGTCCATCTCGAGACAGTCAGTCATGATGACGCCGTCAAACTTGAACTCGTCGCGGAGGATGCTGAGGACCTGCGGCGAGAGCGTGGAAGGCATGTCGGAGCCCGTCAGCTGCGGCATGGCAATGTGCGCCGTCATGATCATCTCGATGCCCTCTTGCGCAGCACGCTTGAAGGGGATCAGCTCGACGGCATCAAGCTGCGCGCGGCTCTTGTCGATGGAAGGGAGGCCGTAGTGCGAGTCGACCGCGGTGTCGCCGTGGCCCGGGAAGTGCTTGATGCAGGGCACGACCTTGTTCTCACGCATGCCCTTGGCGCACGCCGAAGCAAACTGGGCCACCTTTTCGGGATCGTCACCGGGACTGCGCACGCCGATCACCGGGTTCAAGGGCTCCGAGTTGATGTCGCCCACGGGGGCATAGTTCATGTTGATGCCAAAGTGCCCCAGCATCTCTGCGGTGGCGCCTGCGACCTGCGAGGCAATGTCGAGAGATCCCGCGGCGCCGAGGGCCATGGGTCCGGGCTGCTGCGACGCGACAGGCGGCGAAATGCGCGTGACGAGACCGTTTTCCTGATCGATGCCGATGAAGAGCGGCTGCTCGTGGCCGGCGTCCTTGGCGAGCTGCTGGAGGTCGCGGCACAGCGTGCGCAGCTCGGCAGCCGAGCCGACATTGCGCTTGAAGAGGACAATGGCACCGACGCCATAGTCCTGGATCAGCGACTTGATGTCATTGTTGACAGTGGTATCGTGAAAGCCGACCGCGAAGAGCTACAGTTGCCAACGTGAGCTTGGGTGAAGTTGCGGCGGGGCGCGGGGCGTACGAACCTGGCCAACCTTTTTACGCTGCTCTGGAGTGACCATTTTTTACAGCGTGCTTATGGAAGCAATGGTATGAAAGGGCGATAAGTAGAAATCGCAATTGGACCGCGATTTTATTTAAATGATGGGCGTCGGCTCGGCGGAGACGGTGGACTACCGGGGTCGCATGTAACCTCGAAAGCTGTCACCGTGGCGGGGCGACGGCGATGTTCGGCATGCGCTGTCGGGTGGGCGTCTGGGGAGTTTTAGGGTATGTTTGGTTTACAAGGTTGCCGATTGTTCAGGCTGGTGGTATTTTGAACTCACTTTAAAGTTTACCATGATCAAGTGATTGGGTGTACTCAGCGGTCGTTGATCTACAGCTCGCTCTCAATTTTCATGATGTTGCTGGACTAATCAATACCTTGAGAAACAATTTAGAACAATCCAGCCGGCCAAGTTAGGCGGTGGCTTCAGACGGCTTACAGCGCTTGGCGGGCTTCCCCTCAACGTGGGGGACCAAGACACCCCACGAGAGAAGTAACGTTCGCTCCCCCACCGACCGGGCGGAATGCTGCGCGACTGAAAAGCATATGTAGATGGCGGGGTGCGGTTTGTCGTTGACCAAATATAGGTAGAGTTTGTAGTTTGGCTGGAGCTCGACGTGGGCTTGGACGTCATACAACATAGAGCGGCTTGGACAGATTGCCTGGCAGAAAATTTCGACACAGTCGCTTGTGGACTTCATATACTGTTTTAATCGCATTACTCGTTTAGAGTCAATTAATGACAGTTTTAATTTTATTACCCGTGGGTGCTGATATTTCTATGATACAAACTCGTGCCTTTCAACCCAATGCGCCGATATATGAAACTAGATGATAAAACAGATGACGAAAGGCGTGGCAGAAATTATGCCAAAACAATGATGAAACTGAGACACACGTCCAGTGCTCCCCAAAGAACTGGATTAGAAGATAAAAGGAAACAAAGGCAAATGAAGGAATGCGCCCTCTACGTGTAGAGGTCCTGGAACTCGGTCTTGCCGTCCATGATGCCATCGGCATTCAGACGAACGCTCCACTGCACCATGTCGGTGTGCGGCTCGGCCTGGTACTCGTTGCCGTGGTCGCCAATGTTGCTGTTGGCCGACTTGAGGCCGGCGGGACGATGGTGGTTGAAGATGGGCGGCTGGGCGGCGATGCACTTGTGCTTGCGACGGCCGTTCTGGCCCATGCAGTAGAAGCGCAGCAGCAGGTCGAGGGGGTCGTTGACGGGACGCAGGCCAATCTCGCGCAGCAGGCCGCGGGCGCCCTTTTGCGTGACGGCGTAGCCGAGCGAGCAGACGCCGTAGGCGACGTGGTGGACGGCACGCGTGCGCGCGGGGTACTCCTCGGTCAGGTCCTGCGGCTTGGGCGCGAGCGACCACAGGCCCGAGGGCGGCACCGTCACGTCGTCCTTGTGGATGACGCGGCCCATGGGCAGGCCGTCCTCGGGGACGGGGAACTTCATGCCGCAGTGGCCCAGCCACATCATCTCCCACTCGTCGCCGTAGGGCGAGATCTTGGGCGGCACGGTGCGCGGCAGCGAGTTGATGTCAAACTCGCGGACCGAGGCGGCCGCCTTCTTCTCGTTGTCGGGGTACGTCGAGTCGGCGTAGGACTTGGTGCTGCCGGCGAGAGGCTGCGTCAGGGCCTGGGTCGAGATGGCGAGGTCCTGCATGATGGGGCGGATGCGGACGTCCCAGTCGGAGTCGTCCTCGAGGATCAGCGCGGAAGAAATGTTGAGACGGACGATTCTGTGCAGTCCATGTTAGCGCGTGTCACTGTGTCGACGATAATCGCGGGCGGATGTGCAAGAATAAAACAAAGAAACAAATGTATTGGACGCTGTGCAGGGCTGGAAAGGACAAAGGGGCAACACATACTCTTGGAGCGCGTTAATGTGGCCACGCCAGCAGCCTAGCTCGCCAGCGACAAGGTGCTTGCCGTCCTCGCCGGTCGGGATGGCCTTTTCGGAGATATTCTCGCCGGGGGGGCCGTCAATGAACTCGATCGACAACTCGCTCAGGGCAGCCTGAAGAGCCATGCCATCGCGTCGGTCGGTGCGCGAGGGAAGGCCCATGACATAGATCTTCTCAAACTGCGAAACGAGGTCAGCAACTCTACCAGAGTAACTCTGTTTCAGAAATGATGGGTGGTCCTTACGCCCAACGTGCTGTTGTTAATCTTGTCGAGTATATTGTTCGTGTACAGCGCCTTTGCGCGATCTCGCACAGGTTGGATGCGATGGCTCTGCATGAGAATCCAGACGAACCCAATCGCGGCCAGGATGGCGACGATGAAGCGCTTGGACATGGGCACGGCGCAGAGCCGACCACCGGGACCCGACTTTTGGTCCGTAGAATACATATTGTCGGTTGTCTCTGTATGAGCGAAGGGGCGGGCAATATGTCACTTTCTTTCGTCTCTCCCTCACGAGTATTCGGCGGCGACAAAGAAACTGGGACGAGGTAGTGTTGAAGAAGTCGGAACCAGTCAGGGGTAGACGGGTTGGGGTGGCAAGGAAATAGAAGACGAAGAAAAAAAAGAAACCCCGTTGGTAATAAGGACCAGGCTTTCCGGAGCACGCGACCCCAGATACAGGCGAAAAATATCTCAAAATGGTCTAGTTTTTCTTGACAAGCCCCTTTACCATTTTTTTTTTTTAGAACGAGGGGCAATCACTTGGATAAGGAGCCTTGTCTCAATGGGAGCAAGCCATCTGCCAGGCAGTGGAAATGCCAAATGACTAGTTATCAGCTAACTAACTTATTGCTGTCAGCGCGTCCACCATCCTTTCCCCCAGAAAAAAAAAGAACCAGAGTGGCGATGGAACTAAATGAGCTGGAGTTTCGTGGCGTCGTGTTCCCCTCGCGCCTGCACGCGTCCTCTCTCCCATTCCTCTCTCTGGTATGCCGGCGGGCCTGGCCCGTACCTCGTATAACTACTGGCAATGGGTGTGTGTGCTTGTACATGGTCTTTATTTGTCTCACTATGCATAAAAAAATTTCACGCTTGACCAGCTGTCATTCCCACTGTGGAAAAGCGCCAGTCTTGGCCGTCCAAACTCGAGGCTTCCCACTCGCCGCCAGCTAGTCCCAGGACGCAGCAAGCCAGGGGACGGGATAGCGAGCCAGCCCTGTCTGGATATTGTCGTTGCCCCTATTCTGCCCTATTAACACGCCGGGATAGGCCACGATCCTCCGATGCGGATTATTTGTCCGCTTGCCAGTTGCCAGACTCGGGAGCCTTGTGTTAGGCTCAGGTACTTCTTGCTTCCTCTGCTCCACCAGAGACTACCCAAGGCTTTGGGTGTGTACCAGTAGAAAATACCCCGTCGCGACGCGACCGTGGGACGATACTTGGCCATGGCTTCATCCGGTTGCCCTACGGGAGGTTGGCCCTCGCTTCCGGGCTGCCCTGTGAAACCTCGATGCCTTTTCTCGTTTCCTGCAAGGCACTGCGCCTGCTAAGATCATCCCTTCTTTTCCACCAGAGCCACACAATGCGAAAAGCTGCAGGATATGACAAAACTCTAATTTCCAGCGTCCACATGCGACCCACCAAATGTCTCCGATGCTGACCGAAACGACTTCCCGTTATTGTTTCGAAACTGATGTCTTGCCTAGAAATCCGGGCAAGGAATGCACTTCTTTGTTCTTCGGCACCGATCAGTGTTGGCAACAAACCAGCGTCAGACTATTGTATCCCCAGAATGGCGCCTAGGTTGGCATGAAATGACGCCTCATGATGCCTAGCGTACGGCACTCGGCAGAGCTCCCTAATTGCTGGCTGGCTGGGCATCGAAACTCTATTCGAGCATACCACGGCTCCGCTATCAATTGTCGCTTCCTTACAGCAAAAGCTCAAGATAAAATCCAGGGCGGAAACTGAGATAACGCGAAACAGAGTTACGCGGCGTCTTACCAACTTTTCGATAATGGTTGAGAGAACTCTAGTGCTATTATGCATAGCGGGCGTCCACGCTGTTATTTAAATATGGCAAAACTGCTAGGCCCATTTACACTGCCGCACATATCTGCTATCAATTTCTCTGCTAGAACCATTAGAACGTGGCGATGCTCTCCTTGCGTTGCCCTTCGTGGCCCGCCGAGAGCGCCCCCTCCAGCTTGTAGCCTGCAAACCGCCTCGCCGGCACGTTCTTGTCAAAGAGCAGATCCAGCTCCTCATACGTCCTTCCCTTGGTCTCGGGCACGCGAAAGTACGCCCACACAAAGCAGATGCCTGCCAATCCGCCAAAGAAGAAGCCTAGCTTGCCCCGCAGGTTGGCCTGCGCCGGGTTGATCATGTACGGGATGGCAATCGTCATCACGATGCCCAGGCAGCCCTGCGCGGCTGTTGCGGTGGCAATGGTCTTGGATCGCACACGTGTGGCCGAGCATTCGGCCAGCAGCACGAAGCAGATGGGGCCGATCGAGATGTCGTAAAAGAAGTTCCAGACGAGCATCAGTGCTGATTCCGCCCAGATGGCGCCTGCGGGTCGACCGGGAATGCAGTCAAGGATGCCGATGACGAGCTGAATGACAACGAGCATGAACAAGCCCCAGACGTAGAGCACACGGCGGCCAACGTTGATCATGAAGACCCATGAGACAAGAGTTCCCACGAAACCGACAGCTGTTTGGTTAGCGGTGCCTTCTGCTATCACTCAGGAAGACGACATACCGAGAAATCCAACGCTCATGTTAAATGCCTGGTCGGTGGGCAAGCCAGCTTCCTCAAAGAACACAGTACCATAATTGATGAGGTAAATGCCGCTCAGCACCTGGATACAGTATACGCCAACTGATATTTCGGTACGTCGCAGGTTGACTCGTCGAAAGCAATCCATATATGTACTTCCAGCTTCGAGCTCCTGCTCCAACCGATCGGTCTCGACGATAAACGCGAGTGATGCTGCAATATTCACCGAGGGTGATGCAAGCCTCCTCAGAGACTTTTCGGCGTCGGCGAGCCTGTTTTTACGAACATACCACCATGGGCTTTCTGGAATAAATAACATGCCAGGCAGAATCACCAAGATCCAAAACCATTGCAGCGCAAATGGAATGGAGTATGCCCAGTGATCCGTCCGCTTAGAGGTGCCGGCCGTCACTCCGTTGGCGAGAAGCTGTCCCATGACGAAGCACAAGTTGACATACGAGGTCAAGTGGCCGCGCAGGGCTGTCGGGCAGACTTCAGAGGCGTACGCAGGTGCAATGACCACAAACATGCCCAGCACCAATCCTGCCAGCAGCTCACCAGCCAGCAGAACAGGCAGCGATCGGGAGAAGAACTGGATGAAGATGATGCCTGTAGTGAGTAGGACGCAGACTGTAAAGGTAATCTTGCGACCAAAGTAGTCCATTGGGTACGCGGCGAAAATGGCACCGACCACCTGGCCTACAGGCGAGCCCATTGACAAGCCAGTCTGCCACGCGGCATCAATGTTGTACTGTACTTGTTAGCGAGGTGAGGACGACTAGCGGTTCACGACACGTACTCCATCTTTGTAGGGATAGCCGTAATCGCGCTTGAACTGCGGTGTTGCGTAAAGATTGCCAATCAGTTGCGGGTCAAAAGCCAGCATAATGACTCCAATGGATACAAACGCAGACCATCCGATGGCTTTGGGGTAGAGCTTGACGGCTTCCATGAAGCTCATTTGATGCTCTGCGCGGATGGCTTCGATGATGTCTGCCTGGTCGCGTGCCTCTCCATGACTGGCCACGGCTTCGAGGCCAGCCTTGTCTTCGCGGTGTGCGTCTGTCGACATTGCTGCTTCTTGTTCTTCAACAAAGGCCCTGATGATGAACTGGGTTGGGTTTTGGCATGACGGGATGCTCGCTGCATTTATGCCGTGACACCACCATGTAGCTGTTGTACGCCACAGGGAGCTACACTACCCCAGCTAACGGGCTCTAGTGTGTGTGTTTCATGAGCGCAGAGCACGGCAAATTGAAAGCTCGCCGATCTTCACCGGAGCCAAGACTCTGGCGCGTGCGTCGTAGTAAATTGTGGCTGCCCCAGCAGCGAATAGGCATATCGGCAAATGCAAGCCACAGTAGAAGCCGGTGCAGATAACAGCAACCTGGTCAGCCATTCTCCGGAGGCACACCAGGCCAGTTCGGAGCTATTGCCGTAAATTCCCTAAGGCTGTGTATCTTGTTGATGAGTGCACATCTTTTTCTGCATCCTTACTTTAGACGCACATGCACGCATCATGCAGCAACGCTGGTGGCGTACTATTAGTGCGCATGGCCACTGAGTGCTTTTGCGGGGGTGGGGAAGGCTGGCAAGGCACAAGTCTTTTTTTCGTACATGCGTACGTGGGATGAGCTGGTCCTTCCATTTTTGAAGGCAAATATTGCGCGCAATCTAGTGTCTCTAGCCCCATTCGCGTAGTTGTATTGCATGTTGGCGCATGAACGATCGCTGCATTTCTCTGGCTACGAGTGATACCGGAAAGCATAGCCAGCCACCAAATTTTACCTCCTCTTCGCTTTTTTGCGGCTAGATCTCGTTTAACTCTTATACTTGGTTCGAAAATTGAAAAGTAGTAATTAGATATTGTTGACTGTGGGTAAGCTAGACTCTCACAGTTCAATTACCTGCGGTTGATCTTACGCTCAATGCAACCCAGCCGGCACAGCAGCGGGGGAGGCTGGCAAAGACGAGCAAATAATGCTCCTAATTTTCGGACGAAAATGTTGTAATTCAATCCTCGGCCGTTTTGCAATGGAACCCATTCCAATTCTCGACCACCTCCTTTCTGACCAGATGTAAGCTGACAGCCACAGTAGCGTTCAATCCTGAAATGAATGCCGAGCGGCAGTGGCCGAGTTGGGAAGTATCCGGATCAATATATAGCTAGACCCAATTGGCAAGAAAAGAGCAGTATATAGTGCTCAATTGGTCTCCAAAATAATTCAACATGCAATTGACCGC
This sequence comes from Aphanocladium album, assembly GCA_029218145.1. NCBI lineage: Eukaryota > Fungi > Ascomycota > Sordariomycetes > Hypocreales > Aphanocladium > Aphanocladium album. The sequence continues at coordinate 12,576 of JARDXD010000235.1, forward strand.
AGTTCTGTTGGCCCTTGGCGCTACGGCGGCGAGCGCCCATGCCGTACACGCCAGTGGGGGCCTGAATGGCAAAAGCATCGACGTGCGCAAGTTCGCCATGCCGGATCTGGCCCATTATTCGCCAAATTACAGCAAGGACAAGAGTAAGCGTCAAATCAACTTGCCTAGAAATGCTCCGCCTGTCGATGCCGCGCTTGCCTTTGTGAAGAAGCGTGCTCCTGGTGTTGAGTTCCGCATGGCGGATGATTACTACACTAGTACCAGTGGTATCACGCACGTCAATTTTAAGCAGACGCTTCACGGCATCGATATTGACAACGCCGACTTCAAAGCGAACATCGGAAGCGATGGGGATATTTTCTCCTTTAGCAACAACTTCTTTGCCGGCGAACTTCCGAGTGCAGGACCCCTTGCCCAGACAGATCTGACAAGCCCCATCTCGGCGTTGCAAGGCGCAGCCAAGATTCTTGGCTTCTCCATTGATGCGACAAAGAGCACGGTGGAGCCAGATTCCACAACAAACCACACTTATATTGTAAAGTCTGTTTCGGGAGTGAACAGAGACCCTGTTCTCAAACTTGCCTATGTTGTGGACGGGGATGGCAAACTTCAGCTCACGTGGCGAGTTGAGACAGATATTATCCACAACTGGCTGCGCAGCTATGTTGACGCAAAGACCAATGGCAAGATCTACGGCGTTTATGACCACGTTTTCAGCTTCAGCAGCTCGTTCAAGGTCTTTCCATGGGATGTTGCCAATCCCAGCGAGGGTACTCGCGCCATCATGCACGACCCCTGGGACAAGGAAGCTTCGCCCTTTACCTGGTTTGGTGACGGGAGCGAGAATTATACCACGACCTGGGGCAACAATGCGCATGCGCAGGCCGATTTCACCGGAACTGGCAGTAATACAATCAAGCCGGAGAGCGAGACGCGCAATTTCGTGTACAACTACTCTGACAAGCTGGAGCCAAAGAAGATGGTCAACGCCTCTGTTACGCAGCTTTTCTACACCATCAACAAATATCACGACTTGCTGTGGCATCTGGGCTTCAATGAGAAAGCAGGAAACTTCCAGACCAACAATAACGGTCGCGGTGGAAAAGGAGGCGATGCCGCAATGCTAAACGCCCAAGACGGGTTTGCTGAAAACGGCGCTGGCTTTGTTACATTCCCCGATGGCAGTCTTGGCCAGATGCGCCTCGGTGTTTGGAACTCATCCACCCCCAAGCGCGACTCGGCATACGACACGAGCGTGGTTTTGCACGAATTCACTCACGGTGGTAAGTGGAAACCCCTTCTAAGAAATATTTTACAAAGCTGACGGATCTAGTTTCCATGCGAATGACGGGCGGCCCTGACAACACTGGGTGCCTAGGCGGCACCGAGGCTGGCGGCATGGGCGAGGGCTGGTCCGACTTCATGGCCACCGCCATCCACACCAAGAAGCGTTACAACAACACCAAAATTGTCTACTTTGGCAGCTGGATCGCCAACAAGCCCCAAGGTTACCGACAGCACCCCTACTCCACCAACATGACCGTGAACCCGCTAACCTACGCGTCCGCGAACGGCCTCGACGAGGTTCACGACATTGGCACCATCTGGGCGAGCGTGCTGTACGAGATGCTGTGGAACCTGATTGACAAGCACGGCAACACCGACAACCACCTGCCGAAGTTTGACGCCAAGGGCGTGCCGACCGACGGGAAGTTCCTCGCCATGAAGCTCGTTCTCGATTCGTTTGCGTTGCAGCCGTGCAACCCGAACATGGTGCAGTCCCGCGATGCCATCATTGATGCCGACGTTGCGTTGACGGGTGGCGCGAACAAGTGTGAGCTTTGGAAGGCGTTCGCCAAGAGAGGTTTCGGACAAAAGGCAAAGTTTGGCGATACTAGGAAAGAGGACTACACCGTCCCAGCTAAAGTATGCCATTGATACGACGGCGGCTGGAAAATGGCGTCATTTTCTCTCGTGTAAATAATCTTAGATATTAATGGGCGCTTCCGAATTGTATGCCAATGTTTGATTATAATGTGAATCAATGTGCAAGGCGAACTAGTTTCAACCTCTGATGCGCTGAGAGCACTGTAGTTAATGTACGCTATTTCCCCACCCAACATTCTAGGCTCGGCTGCTGAGGGAAGTCGCCTCTTTCACTATTTCACTCAAACATTGATCCAACAAGCATAGCCATTTTAAAGAGCTTCAATTTGTTGATCTCATGCAGTATGAAAAATACTAGCCTCAAGTATGCTGCCCATGGATAACCGCGCAACCACATGACAGAGCCTGACGAAATAGCTTTCCGCCCGTACGGGCCTGCATCTTTGACATGGACGGACTTCTCATCAACTCGGAAGATAAGCTCACCGATACCATGAACGAGATATTGTCTCGATATAACCGTCCACCACTCACAGCCGAAATGCGCTGTCGGATGATGGGCGTGCCTGGCTCATCAAATAGCGACCAGTTCCACGAGTGGGCAAGGCTGCCTATTCCTCGCGAACAGTACGCTGCAGAATCCCACAAACTGATGTATAAAAAGTATACAGAGAGTAAACCGCTACCAGGCGCAATTGAACTCTTAACTAAGCTCTCTGGCGCTCATTGCCCGCCTCAGAAGGGAAGTGTCGAGCTAGCAATCGCTTCAACAAGCTCCGTGGAGTCCTTTGAGCTTAAAATAACACAGCCGGAGACAAGACGGCTGTTGGAAATGTTTGCCAAAAACAGAAGGATACTCGGAAATGATCCAAAACTGCCAAATCATCGTAAGAAGCCGGCGCCTGACGTCTACAGCATTGCGCTCTCCGTTATCAACATGACGCGGCCGGAAGGCGTGGCTTTGATCCAGCCGAACGAGTGTCTGGCGTTTGAGGACAGCGCCGCAGGCGTGGAAGCTGCCAGGCGAGCGGGCATGCGGGTTGTTTGGGTACCGCATCCAATGGTACTGGCGGAGAGCGACGAGGAGCGGCAGCAACAGGTTCTTGCCGGCCAATCTGGGCAATTTGAGCTGGGCGACAATCACCAATTAGGCGAAGTTGGCGATGGCTGGGGAGAGTGTATCGGAAGTCTATCGGAGTTTGATCCTACTGAGTATGGTATAGAGCTTTGACGAAAAGACGCGGAAGAATCGACAAATCGCTACACAATTGGTGTCATATTACATTGCCTGTTTCTCTTGGCTGCACGCTATCCCCATTTTGGGCTGGGGACATGCATATAATGACAAATCGGTTCAAACGATTGTACAGCAAGTAAATTGTATGCATATTTTATATATACAAGAATGTTGTCTCAACGCTGATCTGCGTGGCTCAGTTCTGCAGGCTGCATGTCCTTCACCAATCGCAGCTAGCGGATAACCGCCCGCAGTATCCAGGCGAACCGAGAAGGCAACCAGCTGAAAATATGCACTTTTGTGGCTCTTTCAATCAGCCGCGGCAAACAATACCGACATCACTCATGAATCATAAGAATATCTACGCGCAAGGTTCAGGATATAGAGCGAAGAAGCCAGCGAGAGACACAATGTCGTTCAAATCCACCAGTGAGTTTGTTTTTGCAAGCCCTCAATTTAAAAATATGACTAATGCAAATTCCGCTGCCTTTTCTATAGTGATACCGGAGAACTATGCTCGTGCGATAGCGTCCCTGGCGAAAAGAAATGCTAACATGTCTGTGTTTCCTGGGAACAATTACGTTGATCTGGTGGAATGGATGTTGCACGAACGTGACGTCTCAACTAAGAAGAATAAACCGGGCGCTCGAGTTTCACCAAATGAACCCCAATCAGGCGGGAATTACCGACTAGTAATAGTCTACAGCAGTGGTGATAAGAAATGGCATGTCGAGAGTTACGGCCTGGGACAAGAGCAGACACTTTACAACGATATGTGCATCTCGACGAGAGCTCCAGAACAGATCGTTTTTATTCGGGGCTTCATCACGCCTCAGTGGCTTTCAACGATAGGAAGCAACTATAATGTCGACCCCGAATTTTTCCGCCGCCATATGGAATTTCTTTCTGTAAGCATCGAGAGGCACGCTTACAGTTTTCCATCACTTGCGAGCTCATCAAGTAACATCTATCGACTTTGCGTGACAACCATATTGCACAGAGACAATTTCGGCGACAAAACTCTATTCCAACAGCGGAAAAACGAAGCTGAAGAAATGGTCAGGTACAGGACTCAGCAGCTTCGTTCTAATCAGATCTCTTGTGGGGACAGCATCGTGCGCGAGTATGCCACTCTTTGCTCTTCATTCTCGATACTGGAGCAGTGGATATCTTTTTGTGTGACAAAGTGTGAAAATCATTGGACTAGTAAGTACCACTCTAAGTAAAGATTCTGTGGTCTCTGACGCCTCCGCAGTAGTTGTATGGATGGACCACGGCCGAACTCTTGAGGCATCTCCCCCCGGGCCCTGGACAGCTCACCTCCAATGCAGAGCGACGCCAATACCCATCATACAACATCATCCCAAGATGGCATTCCGAACAACTACAAATAGAATCAACGAACATAATGATCAGCAACCACATACACCACAGAGTACATCGGTACTCCCCTTACAGTACGATTCCATCGTTGCTCTGGTCGACTTGGCGAGAAAGACGCTCGCAGACCCCCTTCTAGGTGTATTCCTCTATTTGCGCATGAAACCTACTCCGAAGTGCAGTTTTTGAACCTAATGGAAAGAAAAATCGAATCTTGCGTCGAGACTATGGGCGATGGAGCTACCCCAGATGCGTTGAGCTCTTTGCAATACTTTTCTACAATATTAAATCGTCATGCTCAGCAGCTGAAGCACAGCAGATCTTCCCTGAACCGGCTGGCAGAAAGAAGTACCCAGACAGCGAACATCGCCAAATCGGAATGCCCAATCCCCAAAAGCACGGGAAATATCCAATCCACAACCGATGCTGAGACGGGAGTCCCGGCATCCTTTCTAGCGGGCAGCAATGGCGGACCATTTACCGCGAGGGGCCTGTTTGAAGACTATGAAGACCTTCAAGCGCGCTGCATCAACCTCTCCAAGCTTTGCAGTCGCGGCATCACGCTGGCGATGAATAGATCAATAATTGAAGAGTCTCGCAGAGCAGTGGAGCAGTCAGAAAGAGTGAAGAAGCTGACAATACTCGCGACCTTGTTTATTCCGCTGAGCTTTTGTTCAAGTCTGTTCGGAATATATCTATGGACGCAAGCGACTTCGAAGCCAGTCGGGTTTATAAAGAGAAGTCTTTCGATCTTGTGAATGCAATATGTGAGGAGCTTGGCGTGCAAGACGAGCGACTTTATCTAGCCTACGCTGAGCGAGGAATATCTCGCACGCAAGATCAGAGATACTCCGAGGCTGAAAAAGATCTAAAAGAGGCTTTGCGACTTAGAAAGTCATTTGGAAGCTACATACCTCGCGCAGGAGAAGCGAATCTGAGCTGGGCGCTACTTGAGCAAGGTAAATATGACGAGTGCGATGCGTTGCTGCTCCAAAGCCTTGCCTTGCGGGAAGCTGCATTGGGAAAAGATGACCGCGAGTCTGTGAGAACAGGTTTGATACTTTACGTTCTTGGAAACTAACGTGCGAAACAAGGACGATGGGATGAAAGTTTCGAATACCACCAGCGCACATGGAAGCATATGCGTGAGACAGTGGGGGAACGTGATTCGTACACGGCTCTTGCCGCGCACAAGGTTGCTGAGCATCTTTTTTCGCGAGAATCGAGTACAGGAAGCAATGTGAGTATGCAGATAAATAATGTGCCCTTTCTCTCCGGTTTCTTCTTCTTTCGCTATCATTGGGTACTTTACAACGCAGCGCTCTCTTAAAGCTGACCTTACTCAGTGGCATCGCCAACACCACACTGGCAGCCTGGGCTATCGATCCTAGTGCGCATAAAAACGAGATCGCCCGCACAACGTTTTTAAAAGGGAAAATGTTCCAGGCCTCTGGTCAAGTGCAGAAAGCTTCTGTAGCTATTCGTGTAGCCTGTCGGCTGAGAAAAAAAGTCACTACACAAGATCGACCTACCCAGAGCTTGTCCGTGGAGGATTTTGACAGCATTGTTGCTTTTTGGTCGCGTTGATAATGCAAACGAATGCTGCTCGAACGGCTCTGGGGAGTCTTATCTCGAAATGTATGAGCCCATTTGTATGGGAGGTAATTGACGAATTGAAGGTATGCAAGTGAGGTGGGCACGGACCAGTGGTCTACTAGCGGAAGGCGAAAGGAAAGGCATGCCACTTCCGCACAGCTCAACAAAGGGAGAATGCAAATAGATACAAAGTGAACATAAAAGTAAATATGAGACGCTGATCGTCACAGTATTCGCGGTCCCCCTAAAGTCTCTTCTCCATTTGATTCTCCAGAAGCATTCTCTTCGAGGTCAAAATGTATTGTCTAAAAAAGCAGTGGTGCATTTTAAGCTTTTCGCGAGTGGCCGCGCAGACGATCACGCTGGGGAGAGCTCCGCACTCCACGCGAGGTAAAATCATACCAAAGGTGATTGAATCTGTAGAAAGTTGGCAAACTTGATTCTTGCAAAACATTATCAAAATCGATACTTTGTACGGCTACCGCCCCAGACGGAAATTTTCACACGATGGCGCCAGACCAGGACACCAAAAGTAAAAATCTTGCGGAGCCTGGACCGCTGCCTTCGGAAAAAGATCTCGAAACCGAAATTCAGTCACGAATGCCTTCCTTTCCACAAGGGCCCCCCGACACGCCCATTGGCGGCGGCCGAGGCATGGGCGGCGGACAGGGCGGGGGCGGTGGTGGGGGGCGACGTCAC
>JARDXD010000034.1:0-19365 GCA_029218145.1 Aphanocladium album
GGTGTGGCCGAAGGTGGGGTGTGGCCGAAGGTTGGGTGGCCGACGTTAGTGGCAGACCAGCGTTGGGGACAGCAAACGCTGCATTGTTTGGCGCGGCTGCTGGGGAAAATATATCAATATACTGATCGAGGCAAATCGAGTAAATTGGGTCAAAATTCATCTCAAGCCTCAAGTTTACATTGCTTTAAATATTTATAACAATTTCTATCAAAAATTAGGCCGCGGAAAGGCTGTGGTCCCTTCCTCGCAGCTGTCCGGCGACATGGTCAAGGCGTTCGCCTATCTCGGCGAATCAGCGTATGCTATCGTTTACGGCAAACCACACACGATCTTCAATCGAACTACCTTTTCTCCCAAAGGGCGATATTTCGAAGTGCGTCTAGTATTCCAACCAGAGAGATAGGTTGTTGGAGGGTAAGCTGTGCCCAATATGTCTACTTACCAGCCAAACACCGATACCCATGGATTTGCACCACAGGACCTGCTCGCCAGAGGCTCTTCTCATCGTCCACCCATTCGAAAGCGGCAATTTTCTACAAATACGTATCATGAACAGAGTCATCCTCTCAAGAAACAAGTCGTCCTCCGCGATAATGTGTCTTCCACTGCAACGGAGCTTGCGGATTTCAGCTACCCGGCACCAAACGCAGCGAATGCGGCAAACGGGGCTACTGCAGGAGACCTTACGGATTCCCATACCTTGACAGATGCGGAATTTGACAGTGCTGGGCTTGAACTGGATCTATTGACCAACAACAACGTTGCGGCCGCAACAAACCCAGTTGAAACGCCAGCTGCGGACGATATTTGGCGGTTTGTCGATATACCTGATGACAAGCAGCCGCCGCCAAGTGTACTTCGCGACCTGGACAGTCTTTCGAACTCGACAAATATGACAACGTTCGATCCAAACCTACAATTCTCTCCACCAAATTCGGACTCGCCCGGCGTGGAAGAAAACTTTGACGACAAGGGCATGGGACCCGAAATAAGCTGGGACCATATTAACTACCAGCTACAGCACTCGCACATCGAATACACCCTGGGCAACGCACAAAGTGTCGCTGTGTTGGGTAATGACAACCAGTCGCGCGGCAATTTGCAGATGACGCCACCTTCCAGTGCTCTTTCTCCCCCAGCTGGACTGCTTCTTCGACCTTACAAGGCATGGTTTAATCTTCGCGAAATGCTCGAAGCAAAAGAGTCAATGTACAAGAACCAGCCTGAAGTCACATTCGAACTCTTTGCGAGAGTTATGCGCACTCAGCGACAGAATTTCGAGAAGAGGCAGCTGTTTCAGCTTCGCGACCTATTTAAAATCAACCTGCCTTATATATCTGGAGTTTTGGTCAATTAGGAACATGGAGACTCCACCGATATTGCAGCTCAGGAATTCTTGAGCACTGTAGACCCCGCAGCCAAATGTTACTGCCAGTGCACTCTGCGAAAGGATCCTCGAACCGAGCTTGGGTACTCGCTGATCTTGTACAAAATAAGGGAGACTAAGTGGAAAGAGATCATGGCCGCTATGGATTTCATGGGAAGAAAGGATTTGGACGACCCGAAGCTGTGTTCACAATATTAAAAAATGTAGGCGAGATTTATGCAAGGATTTATCTATTGGTCTCCATTGCTCTATCACTTCTTCGCTTAGCTCTATTCTATTAACTTAATCAACTCTATAAACTTTGTTGTTTGCTTCATACCTCTTCACTTCCTTGGCCCTATCATCTATCATGTCAAATAATGCCGTTTACTCTATACGTTATTCGCCTTTTCGGACGAAGGCTTACAGATTCGCGCTAGCCTTGAGTTTAGGCACAATGCGGCTTTGAGCAACAGTCCGTAACTCATCAAGGTCGTGCTTAGAAAGGCGAGGCTCGTCACCACGGCGGCGTTGCCAGCTCTCATCAGTCTCCAGAATGGCGGCCGAGTCGTCAGCACCGGTCGGGTCGACAAACTGGTACGACCGATATTCGCAATTTTTCCAACTCGTAGCTAAACACACGAGAAGTTAGTCTTTGTATAAACATTCTTACTCGCTTTGCCATGTGAAATACAGCCTCACGACACACATGTACGTACCATTTCCGTTGGGGATATCTTGAAACTCATCCGTCAAGAAGTGCAAAAAGGCACCATGCGTCACCACCACAATGTGATCATCCGAGTTGATCCCCGCCAGATCCCGCAGCACCCGTCTCGCCTCGCGCGCGCGCACCTCAATCTTGGCCTTTGTCGGCTCAAACGGCGTGTCGCTCATCTTGTCCGTCCACACGCCGTCCCGAACGCGGGACAGGTCCGCCTTGGCGCCAAACTCCTCCGCCAGCGCGGCCACCGACGAGCCCGTGTCCGAGGGCTGGTCCGACAGCTCCTGCAGCGTGTCGAGCGCGGTGATGGGGTACGCGGCCGGGCCGGGCCCGTCGCCAAAGGCCAGGATGCACGTGTACAGCGTGCGGCGCATGGGCGAGGCGACGAGGTGCGTGAGCCGGCCGTGGTGGGGGAAGGCGGCGCGGAGGTCGCGGCACTGCTGCTCGCCGAGCGGCGTCAGGTCCGGGTCGCGCATCTGCTCATTCTCGACGCTGAGATTGTGGTAGCCCTGGGCGTGGCGAACGAGGTGAATGGTGGGGGTCATGATGAGAGGATGAGGCTCTTATCAGATGGGTGATGATATCGAGGCAGCTTGGTGGCAATAAGGCTGGGGCGTCAAACGAGTCGGTAGAAACAAAATACGTATAGTTGCAAATATCAATTGATAATATGAAAGAGGGAAAATAAAGAGAACGAGTGAGATACGCAACATTGAAACTTGCTCTGGAGGCACCGATCTAGCACCTCGTAATTTTTAATGCGGGTCGCCGGACACAATGCCGACGCCTATTCTTGGTACGATTAGCAATTGAGCCGGCCGAACACGGCGATGTTAGTAACTCGATTTCGACGAGCTAAATCGCGACCCTTGTCGCCATAGGAATGTACAGCCTTGTAAGCAGACCGTGAAGTCTTCATCTCTTTTGTATACGAGAATTTCGGAAAAGAAGCTTCAACGTTGCCTTGCAAAGAGAAACTACTCTGGAAGGATAGGCCTTTGAGTTGCGCCACCAAACAGCACGCATGAATTTCGACGTGGGGGTAGCCCTGCATGACGGAGGCCGCCCTACGCCTGTCAAATGGCCCACGTTGCGGAGGTGCAAGCGAAGCCAGTTGATGTCGCTACTTGGCCCAGCGCAACGTATCGCTGGAGATCGGCGAAAGAGCTCTGAATACCAGTTGACAAGTTGAGCCGTTCACTCTGTGGGTGCTTGACGTGATCACGGGCCATACGTGTACATGAAAAAGGCGAAAGGTTTCTATACATTTTCTGATATCGCTGCCCAAAGCGCCGACACTACCATCAAGTAAGTCGCGAAATCCGGGACTTGATAACTGCTGCTCGATTCCGTAATATATATAATATTTGAAACGCTTCCTTAAAAACGCCGTCGATGATTTGCACTATCCTAATCGCAATAGTTCAGAGTATCGTATCTATACAACCAAACATGTCCGACTGCTGTTATAGCTCAATTAGCGCCTCTTCCTGAGGCGGCTGCTTCACAGGCTCGTGCTGTGGAACCGAGGGAAGCTGCCCAGCGTAACCCCAGTTCTGGGGGGCTTGTTGCGAGGGCGCGGCTGGTACTTGAGATTGCTGCCAGTACGGTTGCTGATGAGTCGTAGGCACGACTTGCTGCGGGGGTTGTTGCGTTTGGGGAGGCGGTTGCGACAGTTGCGTTGCCGCTTGCACAGGAGTGCCTTGCGTCTGCGAAGAAACAGATCCACGGTGGTATTGCATTTGCTGTAGGTTGGGGTATGGTGATTGCGCGGCATCAGGTAGAGGCCCGGGGGCAGACGGGCCAGAAGGAGACTGCATGGGAGGTGGTGCGCTAGGGTTGGCGTAGTAGGCCATATTTGGGTCAGTAGACGGCGACATTGGGGGCTGGTGTGACGTCTGGAGATGACTTGGCGGCTCTGTTTGCTGCGGCATGGATGGATAATGGCCCTGGCTTTGCTCCGGTGCTGCACCATAGGCAAACTGAGGCTGGCTAGGCTGTCCTTGCTGGAAGTTGGGAGTGCGCATGGCAGGATACCCAAGTTGTTGGCCGGTATAGAAAGTCTCCCCATGCGCGTTACCCGTGTTCTGTGCTGAGATGGACGGATAGGGGGATGCATGCTGGCGAACGGGAGCTGGGCTAAACCCAAGATTTTGTTGGCTGTATGCTTTCGACAGTCTCTCCTCGAGCATTCGATCGTAGTATCGTACAACAGTTGACAGCTTCGCGTGCAAATCAAGTAGGGTATCTACGGTATAGTGTCAGCCAATCGCATCAAGTTAGAATGCGGCCACGTAAACATACCATGCTTGCTCATCGTCTCGCCATAGGTGCGAGCCAGCTTGGGACGTAGCGTGCCGATACTGTCGTACAGTTCTTGAATTTGAGGCTCTCGTAGAATGGTTCCAGGTGGTTGCGTCTGGAGGCGGTCCACCAGGGTGGCAAACAGATTGATGTTTTCGGCTTCCACAGGCGTCAGCTCGTAGTCGTTCTTTGGCATCGCAAAAGCGTTCGCTGCGGTGCCGGATGGCGCTGTAGTTTGCTCTTTAAGAGCAGCGCTATGTTTCTGCTTTTGCTCTTCCATGTCCGCCAGCGATGCGGCAATCGCGGCACGTAAATCAGCATCCTCTTCTTCTGCCTGCTTGGCAGCGGCCGAGTCGCTCGCTCGGTTACCATTCACAGGTGACGAAACCTTGCCTTTAGTTGAAGAGTTGACCTCCTCCAAGCTCATAGCCAGAGCCTTCTTGATGTCTTCGTCAAAGTCGTCCTCCACGCGGGCATTGCGCGGCTGCATGGCGGTAGTACTCTTGGTCTTGTGCGGGTATGTGGGGGATCGATCTTGCAGAGGCCCAAGCTCTTTGTAGCCCTTACCACTGATCTTGGCATAACATCCATCGTCTACTCGAACTGGGGTGTGTATTCCGAGGTGAGGAAGCGCGATTGTTTTGCTTGAACATTGCTGGTCGAAGCAGTTTCCACAATTGCGACAGTGGTGCTTTCGGTTGGTGAACGTGAAGGCGGTTCGGCATCTCATGCAAACATCGGAGTCGGCCCATTCCGGAGGCTATGGATCGGTCAGCCAATAAAGTAATAACGAAGGATTTGCGGTCGGCAACGTACCGCGTTGCTGTCGATCATACTGCTGGCGACCACGGTCTTGGGCGGGAAGTGATAGCCTTCGCGCTGCAGCGTCCGATATACTTCTCCAATGTAGGACAGTTCGTATCTACCCTCAGTCGCTCCAGCCCAAGATTGAACAAGCTCAAGAATCTTGGACTTTACGTCGGCATTGACGGCGCCTGCACCAACAGCTTGAAGAAGCGACACCATATTATCCATGAATTCGCGGGAGGCAATCTCGGCGAGAAAGTGGGAGCCGCCGTTCTTGACACAGGTGTCGGTAAGCTGTATCACGGTTAGCAATGCGCGCTTGAGCGTCTGAAAAACGAATACTGTCATACATTCAGCGCACTAAGCTGCGTGTTGGGGTTCTTATTGCCTATGCGACGTTTGAGGCTGCGCATGGCCTCTTTCGGCACGACTGTCTTTGATCGAATCACATCGGAGATTTCGAGGTTGAGGGCGATATCCTCTCTTCACAGCAACGTTAGCGAACACTGTATCCGGACAGGCTATGGAGGCACGTACAGGCTGCTGCTGGTGGCCTTTTCAATCTGCTCGTCAAGAGCCGTATTGGCCGAGGACGACCACCAGGACATCATTTGGACTGAGTGTGCGGTGGCTCGCGCTGCAACGCAGGGAATGGAGAACGACAGTCGAGTAAGAGGTATGTGAAACGTATCCGATGCAAAATCAGCGCTGGCGATGGGAGATGCAGGTCAAGGGCGAGGTAGCGGATGTGAAGAGGAACTTGAGTCAAGGTCAATGTTCCAGGTCTAGGCACACACGTTAGCTTGCCTCCGCGCGGTGACGACGTATGTTGCGGCGGGACCCACAAGAGGTGGCGTTGCGTCAGAAGGCAGAAGGAAAAGGCAGCGGCTGGGCCAGGTACGTAGTACTAATTAGTAGGTACCTACCTCTGCTAATTAGAAGCTTGTGGCGCTGTGGCGGATGCTGCGCCGCTGGTCACGGACGGGCGGACCCCTAAAGTTACCCAGTTACAGCGCCTTGCAAGGCCAAAGGTTACCTTAGTACAGTGGGCTACAGGCAGGTACAGGCAGGTAATCGCTACTGATACTACGTGAAGAAAAGAGAGTAGAAAATCAAAACATGTAACAAAGGCCATTTCAAATCATATATAATACATTTCCTAGAAAAGAGCAAAGACCTAATAATAAAGTTGGCACAGAAAACACATCTTGTTCGTACCTCTTTAGCACTCGAATGCTCCGCCCACAGCCACGCGTACCTCTTCTCGCCCTGCTAATAAGCTTCCCTTCCCGACACCAAACAACTAGTTACCCCACACTGCCGTCAGCTATTACCTCCAAGTGGCCGTACCACATGTTTGTTGAAGGCCTCTGCATCTGGTTTCCCTTTATTCTTGTACATTGTATTGTTGGCATAGCGCGAGCGAACACTTCTTTGTCCCCGGGTTCGCTCAATAAACAACGACTATCAACGAGCCCCGGTGACAACCCCAGCCTCCCGAACCTGCGACTCTCTATACTCGTCCGCCACTCACCTGCGGAACTGAGACGACCGCGACCCCAACGATTCGGAAATACCCTCGCCGCGGATAGCGACATCGATAGGCCAGGAATAACATGACCGCATCCAACTGTATATAGATCCTGATCCGATAGTCTGTGTTTGGCAGTCCCCGCTCGACACCATCCGGTCGTCGGCAAGGGGACAGGGTCAGGCTGTCCATGGCCACCAACGCCAGATACAGTCTTCCAGCAGGCTACAGCAGCCATGCCACCAACGGCGGGGGGAAGCCTCCCCTGCCGCATATCGACGATGTTGTCGCTCTCCCCACGGATGTTGACGGCAAGAAGCCGCTCAAGTGGCTGCTTGAGCAGGCTGAGATGTCACTGCGCCAATCCGAGATGAGCCGCGACTTCAACAGACCAGCGCTCGCGTTAAAGGATTTCATTCGAGCTTCTGTCATTACGGTACAACTGGTATCGCATCACAAGGACTACCTGACTCTGAAGGAAGGGCGTGGTGACTTGGCAAGGAAGCACACAGCTCTCATGACGCGAATCAAACAACAGAGCGACATATACGACCAGATCAAGAAAGAGATCATAGCCGACAACAAGAGAACCGGGGTGCCACCGAAATCGCAAAAGTCAGCACAGACCCAACCAAACGGAGGCAGCCATCCGTCTGCAGCGACGCCGACAAGCAATGGCCATGCAGTAACGTCATCAGGCAAGGTGAAGCCAAAAGTGCATCCGAAACCCCAGTCCCTTCAAGGAAATGCAGTCGCTGGTCACGGAAGATCTTCCTCGACCAATACAGTCAACGTAGACCTAGCAGCACGCTTCGCGAATCTTCGAGGGCCGCAGACGACACCAGGACAAGACCCGCGCATCAAGACTCATCCGATCCCACCGCTGAAACCTGCCGGCCCTCGAGATATGCCGCCGTCGCCCCAAAAGTCAGAGCCCAGCATAGCTCACGGAATACCTTCATTACCAAAGATGCCTGATGCGATCTACCATCCAGCCCGTGGTAGCGTCTCGAGTGACGCCGGACGCCCGCCGGCGACAACACCACGAGGCTCATACATCCGCGCAACCCCGACTCCATCCCTGAGTAACATGCCTAGCCCAGTCTCTGGGCGGCAAAGTATGGAATACTTCCCACCAGTTACCACGAATACTACTGGCAGCAAATCCCTGTTGCAGAAGGCTGCGTCAGACAGCGAAACCGACTCCATAACCGCCGAGGAACTATTCCAAGCGATGAAGCAAAAGGGCTCTGTTCTAATAATCGATATTCGTTCTCGGGCGGAGTTTGATGAAGGGCATATCATGTCTTCTTCGACGATTTGCGTGGAAGCAAGTATTCTGCTTCGAGACAATATATCGTCCGCAGAGATCGCAGAGAGCTTAGTTCTATCGCCCACCCAGGAGCAGTCTCAATTCGATCGACGCAACGAGTATGAGCTTGTTGTGTTCTATGACCAGGACTCAGAAGAAATCCCGCGCTCTCCGCGCAGCTCTGACGACATGGTTATTGTTTCTCTGCATCGCGCACTCGTTCACTTTAACTACGACCGCGAGCTGAAGCAACCTCCTCGCATTCTGAAGGGCGGCTTAGACGCGTGGGTTGACCTGATGGGTTCCGCCTCATTGCAGTCTACAAGTCTCAGCACCGGCTCCCAGGCCTCAGCTTCGCGGGCTCGAAGTGGGACCTTCCAGCGCAGAAGATCCAAGTACATCAGACCTCTGCGCGCTGATGAAGTCAAAGTTTGGCAGCAGACTTTGGAGAATGAAGAGCTCAGTGCCAATCAGCCACCGGAATACCATCGCTCGACTGAGTCCTTCTTGCGTCGCTATCCTCCAGTCTTGACGGAGCAGGAGTCTATGACATCGTCACCTGCAAGTGAACAGCCACCACGATATAACTCTCTGCATAAAATTGATCCATACAATGATCTCCCCTCACCACCAACTCGGCCGGCCCCTTCAGTCCCCCGATTAAGCTACAGCAGCTTGTCACACACCTCGGATGAAGTCGACCGCTTTGATGAGCCGGCCACGCCCCGCCAGACTGTGCGAACAACAAAAGTTCCTGAGCAGATGACAGGAGATGGCTACAAACTATATACAGGTCTCAACAATCCCCACAACTGGTGTTATGCGAATAGTACGCTTCAGTCGCTTCTGGCATCGCCAGACTTTGGGAAAGAGCTGTCCAACTCTACATGGTCTACAGACTACCGGGCGCCAAGGAAAGACAATGAGAAGATAGACCACCCTCAACTGATGATCCGAATTATATCCAACTTGTTTCACTGGATGGCCACAGGCAATCTTCAAGTCATGAAAGCTCAAACTCTGATGGTAAGAGAACTTGCATGCTGGTGTCCGATAATTTGTCACTGACGCTCTATAGGATTACTCTCAGCACATATGTAAACAAAGTCGCTCCAACGCTCAATTCGGCGGAACGCAACAGCAGGATGCGCAGGAATTCATGTCTTTCCTCATGGAGCATCTGCATGATGAAACCAACTCCCGCCGAAACCTGAAGGGAAACGCCATGCAGCCAAACACCAAGTCGCAACCACTGCTTCACGCCGCGGTCCAATACTGGTATAATCACATCCAATTCAACGACTCCATTGTGGACAGATATTGGCGAGGTTTGGAACTTTCAACTGTGAAGTGTCTAGACTGCCACACCAAGACATACACATTCTCCCCTTTTGAATGGATACCAGCGCCAGTCGCACTCGGCAGCACGCGGCAGACATTGGAACAGTCCTTGCATCAGCACGTTGCAAACAATACCCTCGACGACTTCTCGTGCGATAAGTGCCGTCGCAACACCCGCGCGATGCAGTCCATTTCCTTTGCGCGACTGCCGCCCCTGCTTTGCGTTTGTTTTCGCCGCTTCAACTATAACCAGGCCACCGGCGATATCAAGAAGTCGACTGCGCCAGTGACGTGGGATTTCAACGACTTTGACTTTTCCCCGTACTTTTTCGAAAATGGCAACGGACGTCCGCCGCCGGGCACGAATGATCATGCATTTGAAGGTCCCTTCCGCTACGAGTGTTATGCAGTCATAGTACACGCTGGAAGCAGAACGGACAATGGCCACTATTTCGCCTACGTCCGGGATCAGAGCACACATGATCCATACGCGTGGTTCTGCTGCAATGATAGTCGCGTCACACGTGTACGAATAGGTAGTGGCGATCGCGATGATATCCAGAACGAGGTTTTCAAGTCGGGACAGGACAGAGTACCGTATCTGGTGTTTTTTCGGCGAAAGGGTTAGAAAGGTCATAATCTTTGATGTATTTACTGCTTATAATGACATATTGGGGCGCTTCACGGTCGTCACTCGTATCTTTTGTATTTGAATACTTCTTTTTAACTTATTTCTGTAATATTTCATGGTATCATGCAGCGTTTGCTTTGACTGGCGACTTTCCATTGGCTTGGGCGGACTGGCCATACTGGTTCTCAACCGCCGCCAGGGCCTTGCTCGCGAGGGCAGCGTCGACGTCTCGGTCACTTTTGCTCAGCGCTTCTAGGAAGCATCGCACCCTCGCCACGTGAATCGGCGGCTGGCTGTCGCTGCTAGTCTTGTCTACCCACCTTTGCAGAGGCTTCAGCAGCCGCACGGTACCAGTCACCACGAGCTGCAGCCCGGAGCTGCCCGTCGGCTTTCCAGCGCGTCCGTCAAAGTCGACCACCTTGTACGAGGTCGTCATCTTGAGAGCAAAGGTTTCGTGCACAACCTCGACGCCGTCTTCCAGTCGTGTAAAGGTTTTGGTCATCTGCTGCGATG
Source organism: Aphanocladium album (assembly GCA_029218145.1). Taxonomy (NCBI): domain Eukaryota; kingdom Fungi; phylum Ascomycota; class Sordariomycetes; order Hypocreales; genus Aphanocladium; species Aphanocladium album. The sequence goes on from JARDXD010000034.1 coordinate 10,530, forward strand.
GACGGCGCGAAAAGGGAAACGCAATGTCGGCCACCACGTCGCTCCATTTTGAATCCTTTGGCTCGTCTTCCGGGCCTTGTTCGAAACCGCGCAGCCAGGCCAGGCGTTTCATGATGGATTCATCGCGAAGGATCTGGAGAATGAACTCGCGATCAAGATTTGGAGGCAACGGATATGTCAAGACGATATTTTCGTGTGTGCTGTAGAAAACTGCGGCAGCGTGTCAGTCGCGGCTTGCTCAAGTCGCAGGAAAAGACCCATTACATGAGGACATTCTGCTCCGTGAGATATGGTGTGGACCGCTTCAGTGATGCCCTTTCTCTTTTGAGCAATCCGCCGTGCTCAAGCGTTTGTATGGACTGTTGAGACAAGCAAGGCGTAGCGACTTTGTCCTTGAAGGGCTAGGAAGCCGAGCTATGACATCAGTTCCAGGCTGAGGAACACAAGGCTGTGCTGAACTAGGCAGGGGAGATTCGCTAGGACTTGTGTTACGGGCCAATCTGCGAGTGCAACGCAGCCAACAATTGTGGACTGGTTCGTCGACGGACCGATGCCGCGCTAGCCGGTCAATCGAGATACGAGAATTCTCCGCGTGAGGTCGGTAAGATAGCTGTAAGTAGCCACTGAAAGCACAACCACTTTGTACTTGTGACGACGCTGCTGCGTATCTCCAGACGACGTTGCATGCCGATAAACTCAACCAGTCGATAAACCAGGCAGGTGAGAGTCTCCTGTCACACATGAGATGGCAGGCTACACGAAGCTGTGGCTGTGGGTGGGTCTGGGAACATGTGAATTGGCGAGGAATGCCTGACTGGGGACACAGAATCTTTGTTTTGCTTCTAACGTGAATGAATGATGGGCGGCAATCGGATCTGTTTATCGGCCCACACCAAGTGGTCATACTGGTAGAGGCGGATATGTGTGGCAATCAAGTTGACGTAGGTTTCTAGTGGCGCACTTACACTTCAGACGTGGCACAGAGGCTGTCTTTGTGGACAAACGACCCCCCGGCCTTTTATTCACGTTGGCAAAATACTTCTGTCTTCTCAATTTTGATTCAAGAGCTATTTTCCCGTTCTTTCCCGTTCTCCCGATATCCTTCCTCTCCTTCTTTTCTGATAGCATCAACACTCAAGCCCTCAACTTATTTTCCGCCCTGCCTCGTTTGCAACTCGGACATTGTCAGCGTCAAGTCGAACATGCCCGACTCATCTGCATCGTCCTCGAGCCAGGATGCCAAGCGGCAATCGAACTTCAGTGTGCTCAGTAGACGCCATCCGGGCCATGCGACGGCAGAAGAAAGGCAGCCTTTGCTTCGAGGACTCGATCGCAAGGAAAACATTCGCCCTCCATATGCACAGGAAGACGATAGCGACGACGAGAACTATTTGTCTTGCGACAGCTTTCTAAGCTCTCGCCAGGCCAGTCCAGTATCCCTTCGCAAATCTCCAGCCAAGTCTGCTTCAAAGTTCCCGGAACATTCTATTCGAGTCAGTTCTCGTGAACTGAGAGGAAAAGCTCGCCCTGTGCCGTCCCCGACTTTTCTCTCAACCGACCTCGGTCTTTCTGCAACAGAACCGCAGCATGTTCGTCGCCGATTCTGGCTTTGTCATAGTGTCTGCAGCTAACAGTTCGTTAACAGATACCATCAACTCTCAAGCTCGGTTCAACAGTTGTTCCCGAAGCTGCAGCACTAGCGTCGAGTGGAACGCTTACGGGAAGCACAGCCGCCGCTGCCAGTGACACCCATGACACAGTCTCACGTGGGACGCAGACAGTGGCCCTGGAAATGTGCACTGTTGAGACTCCGGATGCTACTGAATTCTGCCCGGGCTGTATCGCCGCCCGCGCAAAGGCCGATTATCCTATCAGAACACGTGCTTTCCTGAACCGACTTTACTGCTCAGGGTGCGAACAGAATCACGGGTCATTGCTCTTCTCGGCCGATCAACGTCTGAAGAATGACTCCACGCGAGTTTGCATCGGATACGAGGGGCATGTAAAAGTTTGCCCGCACCAAGGCATCTCTATCAGAGATCAAATGAATCATCATTACGCATCTTCAGAGGAGAAAGGTCGGGTACTTGACAACTGCAACCAGACTTCATGTGCCATCCTTGGCGAGTTGGACGCCAAATTTGACTTCACTGAAACAGGCGGCATATTCCATGCGAACTGGACCGCGGAGTTCTTCGTCACGGACGAGCGCAGTTTCAAGCACGAAGTCACAGATCAGCTTGCCAGGCTGCTGCAGCAATCCCCTGAGCTATTCTGTCCTCATGTTCAAGCCTCTTCCAAGCGATTTTGCTCTACAGCCTCTATCAAGCCCCTCGCCTTTCCTCTCATTTACGGCTATGACTTCGAGATTGCATGCTACACTTGCCAGCAATGGGTGCGATTCAAAAGGCCAGGGTTTGGAGAATATCCAACCAAGACCAAGGTCGAAGGCCTCCGCACTGCATTTGCCTATTCCCCGCAGAAGCAGTGGCCATCGCTGTGGAACTGGATAGCGCATCTTGACCCGAAGAGCTACAATATGGAACAAGACATCGATTCAAAGCACATTTTGTGGTGCGATGGCGGCAACAACTGTGCCACAAACTACGGTCGTCTTCGCTACGCAGCACTATTGCATGATGCGATTTCGCCGTTCTCTGCTCTCAGCGTGTCGAGTATTAATGGCCCTACTGGACACTTTGTTGTTCGGCAAATCGACCATCTTGCGGCTAAGAAGGAGCAGCATGCAATCTAGTCCGTGATGACAAGTTTCAGGGTCCTGCCATGGATAGGAAGCTGTGAGGGTCACGTGAGGGGTATGCACGATACAGCGCGAGCTGTTGACGAGAGAGTAGGGAGGAGGCAGCGATAATTCCATCATCATTATCAGACCCTAGGATCATTACGTGACTAAAGTCCTCCACACCAGGCACCTCACAACAAGTAATCACAACTCTGCAGCCCGGCCTCGGCAATTGGAGTATAGTTGACTGAGCTTCACAGCAGAGAGGCGGAAATTATTCGGCAGTAGTATAGAGTAGTATCTCAACAAAAGAAGCTTGGTAATGAATAGACTACTGGCTTCCCAACTCTTACTCCTACAGAATCTCTCATGCCATCTTTTTACATTAGTAAAAAAACAACCGCGCCAGGGCAGACGCAGAAAGGGTTTCACCAGCAGCCAAGATGTTCTTTTAGAGACTCTTCATAAATTCCAGCCTAATTCATCATGAACGTCAAGTAGCTAGCTTTGCTTTTGACAATCCGAAGCGCGATGAAATGAGGATGGGAGGACAAGGGAGAGAAAGAAATTGAAGGAGAACAGGAACAAAGAGTGTGCATGGGCGTCTGTGGAGTAGCAACTCGCGCCGTTTGCAATACAGGGCGGGCGTTGCTAAAGCGAGGCATCACTGCCAAGGTTACAGAGACGAGTCGTGGCCTAGCTATATGTAAGGGCTCTCAATTTGAAAGTTGTATTTCTGAGTCAACGCAAGAAAACTCCAGGCAGATTCATCATGACGAGCCAGCTCTCGTATCCGATTTGTTAGGTGTGGCAGCGACTCTTTTTCCTGAAGGTGCGAAGTAGCGAGAGGAAGGAACAGCCACCCCTGGCTCAATGGCACAGCAAGCGCACGCAAGTTCAGCATAATAAGAAAAAGGACTTTCAGCTCTCGCCGCGCAGTGTGTGCACTTGGATAGTGAAAGTGACGAGAAGCAAAGTGCGCACAGCGGCTCCTACAAGATGAGGAAACTGCCAGGTCGAAGTTTACAAACTAGTAACGTATAAGTAATCAAATGTTGCTCTAACAGCGGCACATTCAAATGACATTCACACTCGACGGTGTGCTGCGATGTACAAACACAACCGCACTTCAGAATATGCTGACGTAGAAGAGTGACTGGTACTCCTCCGTTGCGGACTGAAGGACTCGAAACATGCTTCAGTTCCGATTCACAGCCCCGCATGAAAGGGTCCTGGCAAAATACCCTGGCGCCGATACCGGTGTCTTCGGATATATATACAAAGCCGCTGACCGTCTCTTACTTCTCTTCCTCCATGTTTCTTGCTTTTATCTAGTTCTGTACGCAAGTCAGCTCGTATAGCGAACGTCCTTTTCTCCATATGCCAAACGACCAAGAGAATCTGCACGATGAGTAACAATACTACAGCTGGTAACAACAATACAGCTGGTAACAACAATACAGCTGGTAACAACAATACAGCTGGTAACAACAATACAGCTGGTAACAACAATACAGCTGGTTCATCAGAGCCATCTTGCCCCCCTCTGAAAGATTGGAAAGATGACCTGTATCTCGGCATCGGGACGCTTATCGGAAATGTCGCGGTCAATGCAGGCGATAAAATTTGGGCGAACACATTGAAGACTCAAGAACTATGGATGAAGAAGAAAGCTCCTACACATATCCAGGAACAGCTCACACACTTCCGCAACACTCTAGCATTGCTCTCAACTTTTGAGGGTCGGTTGGACCAGTATAGAGCTGAGACAAACGCTCGTCTTATAACTGAGTCTGAGAGGATCAGCCTTCAAAGTGACCGTGTCGCAGCTTGCGATAGCACAGTTGCTAACATCAGTGACTCGCTTGGTAGACTTACCACCAAGTCAGACGGACATCAGACTGTGATTGACAGCACCCAACGGGAGTTGATTGAGTAAGTCGCATGCGAGATGCAAAAGACATGGATTGGGCTGACAATCACCACGAAGACTGCGGAGATTATTCTCTGTCTAGCAGACTCAGAGTAACCGCGCTCAGCTGAGTGCTACCAAGGAACAAATCTCTGCCAACCAGCGAATCTCTGCCCTCGAGGCAGAGTTGGCGGAGAAAGATGCCCTCATCAAGGCACTCCGCGCCGATATTAACAGACTGTTGTCCTCTACTGAACTTCAGAGCAGCGGCAATGGTGACGACAACGGTGACGACAACGGCAACGATGATGACGCTGGAGAGGACAGCGGCGCCGGTAGTGACCGCAGGGGCAAGGGTAAGGGCCTCGAGAGACCTCGAGTCGTCGCCCCCCAGACTTCGGCAGCCAGTCTCGGTGTCACATCGTCGTCTGTGCCCCAGGCTGCCAGCGGATCCAGCCCGATCAGGAGCCGCCATCGTGGTCAGAGTCTCCTTCGACGAGGCTTCAACAGCGCCAGCGCCAGCCTCGGACGACCTGGCCGCACCGCCCGCGGATCTGGCATCCCGGCCTTCCAGCAGGCCGCCGGCGCCGCCGGCGCTAGCTCTTCTGACTCGCCCGCTTCAGGTTCAGCGGCTTCGGGCGCCGCTCATGGGTTCACAGAGCAGACGGCGGCTTCGCGAGGCCGATCCCAGAAATCTGAGAGTGCCTAGCGCTCTCGGGAAGATCTGTACGTCGTGGTTGGCCGGCAGTCTTGATTTCCTTTTTTTCCCCTCCTTTTTCGCTTCTCTCGCTTCTCTCGCTTTTCCTGCTTGATTTTCTGCGTTCTTCTTGATTTATCACTTCTTTTAGCTTCCTTTCCCTATTTTGCTCATTTGCTCGTTGTGTTGCTGATTCTGTCGTCTTGTTTATTTTTCTTGTGTTGCTGATTTTCCGCTGCTTCGCTCATGTGCAACATTCTGTTTTGCTTTTGTGTGTTTCTTTCTTTTGTTCTTGTTTTTCTTTTACCTGGTATGAAAAGTTGCGTGGGTTGTATTCCGGCTGGGGAGGGGTTGATCCCTCCTAACGATTGGAGAGATGAAGCCGCTGATGCCGATTGAATGGCTCAATGGGGTGTACGGGCGGTGAAAAGTTTTACTGATTTTATGTGTGTGTTTCTGTTTTGCATCGCAAGGGGGGATGAAGTTGATGGTGCGGTGTCGGCGTCAGAAGGCAAGAAGATCTGGTGTCGTGGACGAGGAATGACACTCAGGCCGCACGGCAAGGACTGAAAATCGATCACATTGTTGTTTCTTATTCGCAAAGGGGAATTTTCAGGCGTTATAATGGAATTACATTCAGGTCATCACAGAATGGATATGGTCAACAAGATTGCACATGTTAATACATTGCTCTCGCCTCGCACTGGGCTAGCTGTTGACAAGAGCAGAGATTACCTACAATACAAACATTAAGCTACGCAAAAGATGTCCAGCCAGAGAAATTAAAACAAAAGGCGTAAAAGAACAAACAAAAAAGAAAAACACGCTGCACGGTGTGTGCAGCGAGCGGTATCATCGTCCCCTCTTCGTCTCCGCGAACCGTTCCCTAGACTCCCGCGGAAAAGATGCATGCGTTTCCCCATAGGCTCGCCATCGTCTCGTTGGAAAGGTATCATAATCGTCGTTTAAATGGTCTTGAGGGCCTCTTTGATCTCCTTGTCGTAGCGCTCGCGGATGGCCTTGCGGTTAAGCTTCTGAGTGGCAGTGACGAGACCCTAAAATGACAACGTTAGTGCTTGGTTCGACTGTTGCGCGAGTGAAAACTTACAGTGGGAGGGAGCCACTCCTCTTCGGTAATGACAACGGCAGCGACAATCTCCATGGGGCTGAGACCGCTGCGGCGGCCGGTAGCCTGGAGGTCCTTGAGGACAAGAGAGTTGACCTTGGGGTCGCTGTGCATGTGGTGCTCATCGACACCGAGCTCCTTGGCCTTGGAGACCAGAACAGCGTGGTTGGCCATGATGACGGCAATGGGGCGGTTCTTCTCGGGGTCGGCGTGGATCATGATGTTGGCGACGGTCTGGGTGCCGCGGTAGACGGACTCGACCTTTTCGAGGGCAATATATTCACCACCAGCCATCTTGACGAGGTTCTTGACACGGTCAATGACCTTGAGATGGCCGTTCTCATCGAATTCACCAATATCACCAGACTTGAACCAGCCGTCCTCGGTGATGGCCTTGGCAGTCTCCTCGGGGTTGTTGAAGTACTCCTTCATGACGGGAAGACCGCGGATCCAGATCTCACCCTGGGGAACCTTGGCGTCGGCGTCATAGCCAAGCTCAGGGATAGAAACGAGCTTGACCTCGACGGAGGCGGGGATGGGGCCAATGGCGGTGGACGAGTACTCGAGGGGACAGCCAAGAGCAGCGGTGGCGCAGGTCTCGGTCAGACCGTAGCCAACCAGCATGGGGCCGAGGACGAGCGAGAGGAAGTGCTTGGTGTTGTCGGCGATACCACTGGCACCGTTCATGGTGAAACGGAGACGGCCACCGGTGAGGGTTCGGACCTTGGAGAATACGATGCTGTCGAAGATGCTAGCAAAAGGCAGCTTGTTCCTGGTCATGAAGGTCTTGTAGTTGAAAGCGCCCCAGAAGAGGCTCTGCTGAATGGAGCTGGCCTGCTCGAGCTTGGCCATGACACCCTTCTTGACAGTCTCCCAGACCTGGGGGACACCGACCATGACGGTAGGTCTCAGCTCGCGCATGTCACCAGCGCAGTTCTTGACCGAGGTGTCGGAGAGTGTGCGGGGGTTGCCGTAGCCGACGGTGCCGCCGATGAACATGAGCAGGTTCTCGAGGGCCATTTCGAAGATGTGGGCGAGGGGGAGGTAGGCGAGGACGACTTCCTTGTCGCTCACGCATTCGTCGACGCAAGTGAAGAGACCGGTGACTGGGGAGCGAATTAGCTTGAAATAGAAGGAATCGAGGGTGACGGCGCAAACTTACCACCGGCGATGAGAGCCTCGTGGGTGATGCAGGCGCCTTTGGGCAGGCCGGTAGAGCCAGAAGTGTACATGATGCAGAAGAGGTCGGAGGCCTTGGCGGGGTTGGGCTCGACCATGTTGTTCTTGCCAGCTTCGCGGAGCTCCTCGTAGGTGACGACGGTGAGGTCCGGGTTGTCGGCCTTGAAAGCGGCGACCTCGCCGCCGACGGCAAAGTGGCAGGCCTCATTGACGATGACGAGCTTGACCTTGGAGTCCTTGATGGGCTTGGAGGCGGTCTTGAGCAGGTGAGGATCGACGTACATGGCCTTGGCGTCGGTCTGGAGGAGGGAGTGGGCGACGCCGCTCTCGCCGAGGGTGTCGTAGGCGGTGACAATGGAGATGGACTGGGAGGCGCAAGCGTGGGCAACGGAGGCCCAGCCGGCGCTGGTGGTAGCAAAGAGGTGCAGCTTGTCCTCAGAGGAGATGCCGTGGTGGCGCAGACCAGCGGCGACCTCGAGGACGAGCTGCTCGTACTGCTTGTAGTTGAGGAAGGTAAAGGGAGAAAGCTCAAAGAACTGCCACTCCTTGTCAACCTCCTTGACCTGGCCGTCGACGTTCTTCTTGACCTTTTTGGTCTCCTTGTGAAGCTCGACGAGCTTGCGGGTGCCGACGGCGTTGTTGTTGGGGTAGAGACGGGCGCTGCGCTGGACAATGTCCCAGACTGTGAAGACGTCCTTGGCGGGCTGGTTGAGGAGGGCGTTCTTTGCGCGAGGGTGACGGCGAGGGATGGTCTCCCCGGGGACCTTTTCGTAGCCGGCAGCCTGGACGGTGAAAGGAGGGCGATGGACCTGGGTCAGGGGCATGATGCCCGTGGTGAAGTCCGTCATGATGGCGAGTGTTGAGGACGGGTTAGCCGTCTGCGAGGAGAGCTAGGTTGGAGAGGTTGAGGGTGGACGGAGAGGGATAGCCAGAGGAGAGGCAGAAGAGAGGAAAGGTGTCGATGGAGCCGGCGATGACGCTGATAAAAAAGAAATTGGAGAGTCGAGTGGACAGCAACGGGGTTAGGCGAGCTGGCGCGGGATCGAGCAAGGAGAGTTTGGGGGGAGGAGAGGCTGCGGACGAGGCCAAGGCAAGACAGGGTGACTGGGGTGTGAGGGTTAGCGTGGAGGAGCTAGCTGGGAGCTGGGTCAAGGTGGATTGGATGTGGGCTTGCAGGCT
>JARDXD010001133.1:0-19347 GCA_029218145.1 Aphanocladium album
TTGTCGCGTCTCGGGGGTCGGGTGATCAGACCTGCTGGGAGGTGTAACCCCAATCGAGTTCTTCTTGGGAGGAGCGTCGTGGGAGCTCCTGCGGCGGTTCTTTGACTCTGATGTCTTCGATTCGAACCCGTTTCTGCCCGTCTCCTACCTTTCGTAAGCTATGCCCGTCGCCAGAACAAATCAGCCCGTCCGCCCAGCCTCTCTCCACGTCCCGCAACGTGGTCCGACGGGAGGCCCGCCCCTAGCTTTCCCCCTCGTTGAACATTGTCAAACTGACACGCGCCCGACTCGGCTGCTCGCGACAGACGATACGCGGATCATGTAGGAATTCATTACGTCCTCTGCAACAAGCTGCGCCAGTTCCCCTACGAGGACATTGAGTTCTTCCTGCCGCAGCTATGTCATCTCATCATTAGCGTTGACAATGAGTCCATGGCCCTCGAGGAATTTCTCCTCGACCTCTGCCAGGAATCCGTCACAGCCGCATTACTAGTATGTTATGCGCAGCCCGGCTCCCGACAAGTGCCGCATGTTGGCTAACTCGCGTGTCTAGACATTTTGGCTGTTCCAAACATACCTCCACGATCTGTCCTCGAATCCACAGTCCACCGCCTTCCAAACGTGTCGTCGAGTCTATAACAAGGTGCAGCACATTGTATTCGGCCTCAACGACGTCGGCCGTCACGAAAAGATCAAGGAAAATGTCCTCCCCGTCACCGTGCTCTCCAGCTTCGTGCTCGCCAGTGTCGCCCTGCCCATGATTCCCAGATGGGCCGGCCCTCTCGCTGTCGCGCAGGCCCGCAAGCCGCAGCCCGTAACCGATACCACCACGACCGAGACGGCAGCCGACGACAAACCGAGCAGATCGCAAACTGCACCATCGCTCAATGCCAAACCGAGGCGCAAACCGGACAGCCACAACGCGAGCGTGTCCGGCGCGAACCTGTCCTCACCACAGCGCGCCGTGGCAGCCAAGGCTATCGGCCAGGCCACTACCTCATCCCCCAAATCAAAGTTGCAAAAGGAGATGAAGCGACCTCCTGCGCTCGACATGACCCAGACCGAGGGCATGTCAAGCTCGGCGTCGCTTCCGCTGCCTTCGCCGCCCCAGACGACGAGGCCGGAGACGCCGCCTTTGACGGCTGGCCTGGCGCCGCGCAACCACTCCGACAGCATCCTACGCAGACACTCGCATCACACCAAGAACGCAAAGACTATCGGCGACCTGTCCACGATACAAAAGACGCGACTGCTGCGACAGCACTACTTCCGATCCCAGACGCAGTTCCTGCAGGCGCTCGAGGGCATATCCAACCGTCTCGTCATCGTGCCCAAGCAAGCGCGCATGAGCGCTCTTCGCGCAGAGCTGGCTCTAATTGCGCGCGATTTGCCCGCCGAGATTGACGTCCCCGTCATCTGCCCGCCCACCCTGGCAGACGGCGCACCTGGTAAAAGCCGACACCATCGCATCGTGCGTCTCAACCCAACAGAAGCAACCGTTTTGAACAGTGCGGAAAAAGTGCCATATCTGCTCATGGTGGAGGTGCTTCGAGAAGACTTCACATTCGACCCCGATACGCCAGACAACCAGCGACTATTACCGGAGCTATTTGGTACCCGGGGCAACTCGAAGCGCCTATTTGATCTCTCATCCGAGCTTCCCAAATCGGCCGCAGCAACGCCACCACCGGAACCTGCTGTCGATAGTGTCTTTGAGCCGACCTCGGGTGATCTCAGCAGCTCCAACCTAATCAAGTCGCTAGATGATGAAGCTCAACCTCGCGCTGCTACTCCCAAGCAATCGCAACTATATGGCGCCCAACGATTGTCGAGCGGCGCTACGACATCATCCACCACCCTCGACGCCGCTACGCCGCGGACCTCGGGCGCGTCAAGGTCTCGATCCAGCAGTCCCGGCTCGCGCCGCAAGATGACGCTGCAAATGAACCGTAATGCGTCTACTGACCAGCCAGACTTTTCCGCCCTCGCTACCCATATGCGCACAGCGTCGCAAATGCTTGCTCAGCTAGACGCCACCAGCGGAAAACGACCCAAGGGCGAGGTTGCTGCCATTCGCGCCAAGATTATCGCTTCCATGCAGACTCTTGAGGAGCGCAGTTTCGACGCCGACGAGCAGGGCCCGACCTTTGACACAATCATGGCCAAGGCGAGCACAGCAGCGGCCGCGTCCGCCGCAGCGTCTGCTTCTGCCGCCAACCCAGACCTGGACGAGGATGCCCCGGTGGACACGAACCTCAACGCAAGCGCCGGTCGCGAACGTATGGAGAACGACTTCAAGACGGGTGGTGTACAACGACGCGGCGACCGCGATGATCCCAGCGCGGCCGTCTTTGGAGAAGCCTGGGAGGCGAAGAAAGAGCGTATCCGCAAGTCGTCCCCGTATGGCTGGATGAAGAACTGGGACCTCGTCAGCGTCATTGTCAAGACAGGCGCGGATCTGCGCCAAGAGGCCTTTGCCTGCCAGCTCATCAACGTCTGCCACAGGATTTGGGTAGATGCGGGTGTCGACGTGTGGGTGAAGATGATGCGCATCCTCGTCACTGGCGAGTCGTCGGGTCTGATTGAGACCATTACCAACGGTGTCTCGCTGCACTCACTCAAGCGCAGCTTGACCATGGCGTCGATCGAGTCAGGCAAGAACCCGCGCCACCGCATCGCCACCCTCAAGGACCACTTCCTCAAGGCCTTTGGCGAGCCCGACAGCAAGCCCCACCGCGCAGGCGTTGAGGCGTTCAAGCGCTCCCTGGCCGCGTACAGCATCATCTCGTACATTCTGCAGCTCAAGGACCGTCACAATGGCAACGTCCTCATCGACAGCGAAGGACACATCATTCACATCGACTTTGGCTTTATGCTATCCAACTCACCGGGCTCAGTCGGCTTCGAAGCGGCGCCGTTTAAGCTGACGCACGAATACGTCGACGTACTCGGCGGTCTGGGCTCTCAAGATTATGAAGATTACAAGAAGCTTTGCAAGCAAGCTTTCCAAGGTACGTAAAGCATCTCTAAATGTAAAAGGTTCCAATGCTAAACGATGGAAACAGCACTCCGTCGCTCGGCAGATTACATTATCGACCTCGTGGCCATGATGGGACACGAGTCCAAGATGCCCTGCTTCTCCGTCGGCGTGGCCACGGCGACGACCTCCCTCCGGCAGCGCTTCCAGCTACACCTGAGCGCCGACGAGGCGGAGCAGTTTGTCGAGACTGACTTGATTGCCAAGTCCTTTGGAAGCTACTATACACGACTGTACGTTGCCTGCAAACTCTCATTTTCCTTGGTCCTCAAATATTGACTTTGTTTTTCACAGCTACGATACTTTCCAATACCGGACACAGGGTATATACTAAACACGGCATGGCATGGCATGAATGTTTTGCGTATTCTTCTTTATATTTATTCATATTTTCCAATCTTTATGTTTTCGGGCTGGGGAAGAAGGGGCATTATTTTCTTTTGGGTACAACTGTTAGAATTGGAGGGGTTAACCTTGCACAACACACTCCCAGTTAGTGTGGTGGGTTTACAGTCGGCTGGGGGCTTGGAAATGAAATAGATGGGGGCGATGATGATGGTGGTGGTGGTGGCAAAAATATACCAGAGAATGGAAAGACTTGCATGACTTGAATGAGAGAAATAGCATTCGTCGCTTACGCATTTTGCTGTTTTGCGTTGTAGCCTGACCATGGTTACAGTACGGACGGCTACTATCAGATGACTGGCGGGAGGGGCTACAGGGCAGACAATATTCACCACACAGGATAGCGCGCATCTTTGGCGCGGGTTGCTGTCGATCAACTGATACCGCCGACTTCACAAGAATAACCATGACTGAAAAATGGTTTCAACCTGCCGGGGTGAAGCGTAGTTTGGCTAGAGCAGGCCGTGGCGGGCCTACCGACACATTTACATACCATAAGTTGCAGCCGTCATTCTCATTCTACCGTGTCCTCAAGCAGCAACATGCAACGGCGGTTTCTTCCTCAAGTCACGATAGGCCTTTCCTCTTGGAAGTGTGAGTCAGACTGAAGCCTCTGAACGGGGCATACATGAGTAGCATCGCAGGCTTGTGGGATCCGTTCGAAGACGGCCCGCCAGCGGTCAACATGTGAATAAGACAAACGCTGGGTCGCCCCCAAGGCCGCCTTGTTACCACCTTGCTTTTTGTTCTTGCCCTTTTGACATCTTCAGAAACAACAGATGTGGGCTTTGAGCTAATGAGCATGCAACATGCACTGGTTACTTACAGTTTTCCGGAACTAGAAGGGGTCTGTTTTTGTAAATGCGGACAGAGGTTTTTTCCGCAACCGCAAAGGTTGGCCAAGTACATGTCTTTTTTGCCATCTTTACTCAAGGGCGTGAGGATGTACGCTGTAGTGTCATAGCTAGTTGATATACGTCGACGCCGAACCCGGCCGCCTGTCGAGCGTTGGACGCCTTTCGAGTCATGGCTTGCGGTATCAAGCCATAGCCCATCCTCACGCACGCGCATCGGTCAAAAGAGGTATTGACGAGTTGCCTTGATCACTAACAAGTGGGAGTAAATTACGACATATATTCATTGTTATTAATGAGATGGTTCGCCACAATGAGTTGAGAACAGCTGGTGGAGAAAATGAGATAAATTCTTGTTTATATCGGCTATTTCGTTTTGTTTTTTTTGCTGTACGACTCCAATTGTATTTTCTGCACGCCGTCTCCCCTTTTCTGGCGCTCTGGTACACTACTTTTACATGATTTTCTTCTCTGTAATGTCTGCTCCTTTCCACAATCGACGATGCAATGCCTTTTTTTTTTTTCGTTTGTTCACAGACCTCCTCCGTTGAATCTTCATATATACAAGAACAAAAAGAAACCAGATCGACACATGGCAACCGTCACCGAGTCACTCTTCTTGACCAACTCCCGCCGCGACCTAGCAGCAGAGACTGCTAGTCATACCGCCTGCTACTCCCGCGCTCGTTGGTGTCGTCGTCGTGGTCGACGGCGGGCGCGGCGTCGCTGCGCCGACCACCATCCGTCGTGCGCCGGCCTTTGCGGCTGCCAGTGCTGTCCGTGCCGTCCTCGCCCGCGCCGCCGCCGCCGCGACTGCGTTTCGTACCACCGCTGCCCAGACCAGCCATGCGCTGGGCTTCCTTCAGCAGACGCTCGCGGTTACGCGCCTCGCGCTCCAGCGTATGGGGATCTTTGGTCGCGCCGCCGCTGCTTGTGTCGGCTGCTGCTGCACCTCCATCCGTTGAGTGCTTCCTGTCGTGCCGGCTCTCGCGGTCACGATCGCGATCTCTGTGGCGGTCCTTGCGGTCGCGACGGTCCCTGTCTCTATCACGGTCCCTGTCGCGATCTCGGTCGCGGTGTCGGTCCCGACGGTCACGGTCACGATCACGATCGCGTTCGCGGTCCTTATCCTTGTCCCGGCGCCGTGAGTGATCATGGTCTCGGTCCTGGTCTCTGTCACGGTCTCGGTGTGAGCGGTGGCTGCTCGACTTGTCATCGCGATGCCTGTCCTTGTCGCGATGGCGGTCCGCGTCTCGTTCGCGGCGGCTGTGGCGACTCGATTTCTTCCCATTCTCGGGGGAGGCCGATCGCGAACGCTCGCCGCCATCCTTTCCGTACCGCGACTCTTCGTCGCCGTGTCGGGAAGAGTGCTTGCGACTCCTGTGCTTTCTACTACGGCTGTACGAATCATCATCGTATCGGTCACCGTCGGCAGTCTGCGAGCGATCTCGTGTTCGCCGGTGTGAGCTTCTATCCCCTCGGCTGCGGCTGCGACTGCGACTATGCCCCCTACTAGTCGCGCGAGACTGTTCGTGAGAAAAGTCGCGATCATGGTCGCCGGGAGCCGATCTCTGGTCTGCCCCGTCAACATCGCGCTCAGCATCATCATACTGAGATCTACTCTGGCCATCAGCAGAGCCGTCCGCACCACCTTCGCCGACCTGGTAACCTCTTGCACGTAGATGGTGCAGACTCGTGTTTGGTAAACCTTGACGCATAGCCTTGGGACCCGTGGGAGCATTTACAGGTGCATCAGAGGGCTGGCTGTCGGCATTGTCTTGGTTCACACTCTGGCTGTCACCTTGGTTGCTCGCCTGCGAAAATGACTGGGCATTTGCATCATTCTGGCCTTGCTGCAGCTGATTCTGGCCGTGGTAGTGGCCACCCTGCTGGAAACCACCACGACCATATCCTCCGTAGTACCCGCGACCGCGGCCACGGCCACGATAGTTGTTCTGGCGAAAGTTATTATATTGGCCGTAATTACCTTGGCCGTAGCCTGTCTGGAAGCCAGAGTTAAAATTCCCAAAATCACCAGTGTTCATACCAGCGCCATTTTGATTGAAATTATTCTGGTCGAAATTCCATGACTGAGAACCGTTCCAGTTATTATCGAAGCCGCCTCCAAATCCTCCCATGCCGTTCATGCCCATGCCTTGAAAGCCCCCATTCATAAACATGTTCTGCATCATCATAGGATCCATGTTCATGCCTGGCATGCCTGGTACGTGCGTTAGCGGTGCCTTTTGAGAATGGAGCAAATGTCACATACCCATCATTGGAAGGCCCATGCTGTTCTGCATGTTCATCATCATCTGCATTTGGTTAAAATCGCCGCCTCCCGGAAACATCTGGTTCGGGAAACCGTTCCCACGCTGTCCCTGCTCGTTTCCGTCTTCGCCCTCACCCTGATCGTCATCCTCGCCGTACTCTTCCTCTTTCTGCTGAGGTGGTTGTTCCGGTCGCTTGGTGGTTATGATAACGTCATCATCGGAATCCTCCTCCTCGTCATCATTATCCTCCTCGGCATTGCCGGTGGTGTTGGCGTTCAATTCTTCTTGTTGGGCATCAGGGACCTCCGGCTGTTCTTGGGTATTCTTGATTGGTCAGCGTGAGTGTCACTGCGGATTTGGATCAAACGTACCTCTGTATCACCCTGTGCCACGCTAGAAAGTGGTGCTGTTGAGGCCTCCTTACTACCGCCGTTCAGTGATGGGGCTCCATTGGTACTCTCACTGGCAACGCCTGCTGCCTTGCTGTCCTCCAAAGCTTGGGCCTGGACAGCTTCGACTGTAATTTCAACAACCGGCTCTGTGACCTCCTTTGGCTTGCTTGCCTCTCGCTTCTTCTCTGCGGTGCGCAGAAACACCTTGATCGTCGTGCGAAGCGATTTGTTCGGAGTGCAGTCGTCGGCGGAGAGGGGCGAGTGTTCGCAAACAGGGCAAGATGATGGGAGAATCGAATGGCCTAAACAGTTAGCAATAGTCCAATAGCTCTTTGCTGATTAACTCACATGATTCGCAAATTGCTTGTTCGCAGCAGGGCAAGCGGAATGCGTTGACTGCCAGCTTACTGCAGTTTGCACATCGCAGTTTATGAGGAATGTCATCCGGCATCAGGGAGCTATCAAGTTAGCAAGAGCAAACAAGGCTTTCAGTTCCATCTTCCTCGAATAGCTTACCTGATAAGCTCAGCCTGCGCTTCGGTGATGGACGACGCCATGTCGTTGCGATCAGACGAAGCTTGGCTAAGGCTTCATATATTTTGCGCCGCGGTCCAGAGTGGAGGGAAGAGCGGCAGGGCAGTCGATATTTATAGGCCGGAGGCAGAAAAGCCAAGCAGGTAGTTATACAACGCGCCCCGTACACATTAGGTCGGTGGTAAGAGAATAATTGTTGAAAATTGTACTCAGGAAAATCGATAGTCACACTGCAAACGCATTTGGAGGAGTTTGACGCGGTACAGGCCAAAAGTGGGTCGATAGTGGATGGCTGCAGATTGGCTTCTGTGTGAAGGTCGTACCTGTCACGTGCCACCCTCTTACACGGGCAGCAAGGGTGCCAAAGCTGTCTCTCGGTTTGTAATGTTTTGGCGGTGAGAGACTGTGTGAATCAATTGAATAGGTCTGATTATTATATATCTGAATCGGATCCTCTTATTTCTGTTCCGCTGGTCCACAGCATTGCTTGACGTGTGACAACCCACTTGATACCGCTCCACCGCGCTCAGACGAAGAGCAAAGGAAGTGGGATATTATTAGCCTTGTATTCATTCGCTCATTATATCCGGGGCACTGCAATTGATGTTTGTTCTGATCACGTTGTACAGAGGCATCATGAGGTGGGAGCTGCTGTGGCTGGCCGTAATGGCGCTTCCTGTGGTACTTGGATTTAGGCCAAAGGGCGTTCTCACATGGAAAGAAAATGATAGAAAGGACGGCTCACTGTACCGAGCTCGTTGGTTCAACATCTAAGTAAGTACGGAAACAAAAGTGCAACTAATATACCCATGATCCCGTAAAATTATAAATCGACTCCGAAATCATGCGCTGCGGCATCATGGTCTGATCAATTAACAAAGCTGGGCAATAAAGACGTCGTGAAACAAAGCATGCTGGCAACAAATACGACATCTTAACAAGCGCATCCGTCCTTCGATCCGGCCTCTTGCGGGTTTCCGAGGTTGACTCTCTGCTCTTCTCCGGTGCGGCTGGCGGTGTTGGTGGTGCCGGCACCGCGGGCACTCTTTAGGGACGTCTCGGGGATTGCGTTGGCAATAGCTGTGAACACCTCCGACACGTTGACACCAGTCTTGGCACTGGTCTCGAAGAACAGCAGGCTCTCCTCTTCCGCGTAGGCCTTGGCCTCCTCCGTAGAAACCTTGCGAGCGTCGCCTGAGTCGTCGTCGTCACCGCTAGATTCGCTGGCCAGATCGAGCTTGTTGCCGACGAGCGCAATCACGATACCGGGAGAAGCTTGTCGTTGCAGCTCGGCGACCCAGTGCTTGGCTTTGATGAGGGATGTCGGTTTTGTGATGTCGTAGACGACGAGAGCCGCCTGGGCATTTCGATAGTACATGGGAGCGAGGGAAGCAAATCGTTCCTGGCCGGCGGTATCCCAGATCTCAAACTTGATTGTCCGCGTAGGAAGGTTGCATTTTTGGGTAAGGAATGCCGCTGCACACTATGTTAGGCACGAGAGCGTATTAGAAAGGAGGCCGCCACTTACCACCGATAGTGGGCTCTTTATTTTCCTGAAAATCGTTGTTGACGAAGCGCAGGACCAAGGAGGACTGGTACGATTAGCGATGAACGCAAGGCAAGGTCGATGACCGCTACAGTACCTTTCCTACGGCAGCCTCTCCGAGGAGCACCAGCTTGACGCTGCTGCTGGGCTTGGGGCCAGTATCAGCCATGGTTACAGGATCGTCCGACTTGCGGGCAAATGTGTCGTCGGCGGTGGAAACGGGCGAAGCTAGAGCGATGAAATTATGTGGCCGCCTTGTGTCTATTCGATTCCGGATGCACAGTGGCAGCAAAGAGAGGAAAAATCGTAGATGTTGCGAGATAGGCAAGAAAGGTAGAGGCTGAGGAGCGATGACGACTGAGCGAGCGTTTTGCGCTCGACCTCATCCTGCAAGCGGCTGGAGCTGGCGCAAGCCCAGCCACAGGTCACCGCCACCCGGTGGCGGGGCAAGAGCAAATAGGTTGCCTTTTAGAGGTTTCGGCAGAAAGTTGCCCCATGACCGCGACATGCTTTCTGGGCCCCGCCAAAAAGTTTCAAGCGGCAGAAAAAGTAGCTGCAGCAAAAAAATGCAAAGCGGTGGACCGCCGTGGACAATCAAGCAAGCTCTCCAGTTCAACAACGCAACGCCCAGCTGCTCAATTTGTTCTGCAATTCGCAATTCGTGGTTGGAGTCACTCTACAGGGATGGCGCCCTCAAAAGACCCAAAGGCGTCAAAGCGCAATCTGCTCGACGACTCGGACTCGGACTCTGATAATGGAGGGGCGGCCGTTGAGTCTGGCTTCAAGGTTAACGAAGAGTTTGCCCGACGCTTCGAGCACAACAAGAAGAGAGAAGAAAAGCAAAGACGTGCGTACGAAAAGTATTAGTTTATCGAGTGAAATTACTGACATTTTGTAGTCGAGGAAAAGTTCAGGAACGATCAAGATGAGGACGAAGACTCTTCCGACGATGAGACTGAGGACGAGAACGGTTTCCTAGCCACCGAGGATCTGGACGCTCAAATTTCTGCTACTCTCCAAGCGATCAAGAACAAAGATCCTCGCGTCTACGACAAGGACCAGACTTTCTACAAACCCGACGAGGAGACTGGTGACGCCAAGAAGGATAAGAAGGAAAAGCCTGTCTACCTCCGCGACTACCACCGAGAAAAGATTCTGCGTGGAGATATTGGAGCCGACGATGAGGATGACCACCCCCAAACATACGAGCAAGAGCAAGAAGCTGCCAAGAAAGACTTCCTCTCAGGCGTAACAGATGCCGCCGACGACAGCGATTCCGACTCGGACGACGGCTTTATGATCAAGAAGAAAAAGACCGAAGATACGGCGAAGACAGCCAACGGTATTCACCCATCCCGGTCGGCCAAGATCAAGATTTCCGGCGCTGATGTCGGTGTGGCGGACAAGGACCCCGAGACGTTCCTGTCCAACTTCATGGCCTCGCGCGCGTGGGTCGAGGAGGAGGGTGGCCGCTGGAAGGCGTTCGAATCAGACGACGGCGAGGAGGACGACCACGCCGACGAGTTTGAGCAGGCATACAACCTGCGCTTCGAGGATCCCGAAAAGAGCAGAGAAGTGTTGCGCTCGTACGCGCGTGACGTGACCAACTCGCGCTCCGTGCGCCGCGATGAGGTGACCGGGCGCAAGCGCCAGCGTGAGCTGGAGAAGGAGCGCAAGGAAGAGGAGAAGCGCGAGCGCGGCGAGGACAAGGCGCGCCTGCGCAAGCTCAAACTCGAGGAGGCCGAGGCCAAGCTGCGCAAGATCAAGCACGCCGCCGGCGCCGTGGGCAAGGAGCTGACCGACGCTGAGTGGATGAGCTTCCTGGACGGCGCGTGGGAGAATGACAACTGGGAGGAGGAGATGCAGAAGCGCTTCGGCGACGACTACTACGCCATGCAGGACGAGGACGAGGCTGCCGCGTCCCCCAAGAAGCACAAGCCCAAGAAGCCCAAGTGGGATGACGACATTGACATTAACGACATTATTCCCGACTTTGAAGACGAGGAGACCAAGGCCAAGTTTGCCCTCAGCGATGCCGAGGACGCCGAAGCTGCCGAGCAAGACGACGACGACGACGAAGAGGCGGCCCCGGCCAAGAAGAAGCGCAAGACGGCCGACATCAAAAAGGAGCGCATCGAAGCGCAAAAGAAGTCCAAAAAGGAACGCGCCAAACTCGAAGCCCTCGTCGACGCCAAGATGGAGCTGACCGATCACGACCTCCTCCGGTCCAGCGCCCGCCTCGCCGCCGAGGCCGAAGGCTCCGCCTCGGCCGACCCGTCCGCGACCGTCCAGCCGTTCCGCTACCGCGAGACGTCCCCACAGTCGTTTGGCATGACGGCGCGCGACATCCTCCTCGCGCCCTCGGACCAGGTCCTCAACGAGTACGCGGGCCTCAAAAAGTTTGCCTCGTTCCGCGAGGAGGAGAAGAAGCGCCGCGACCGCAAGCGGCTCGGCAAGAAGGCGCGCTTGCGGCAGTGGCGCAAAGACGTGTTTGGCCAGGAGTTTGAGCGGACCGGACCGACGTTTGGCTTTGAAAAGTACGCGGATGCGGCCGATGATGATGGTGCGGAGCAGGAACAATCAGTGAAGAAGTACAAGGGGAAAAAGAAAAGCGAGATGAGCAACGTGATCGAGGCAGAGGACGGAGAGGCCACGTCGGGGAAGAAGAAGCGCAAGCGATCCAAGAGCAAAAAGACCGAAGCTTAATGATCTGCGGTTTTTTGTTGACCGTCTTGTACTGTGTTGTGTTTTTATAGGATTTACCCATGGGCTCATTTCGTCGGAAAGATAGAAAATCAGCGATTTTTGTACATAGCAGAGGAAAAGATCGGTGTCATTGCAAAAAAGGCGTATCCAGAAATTCATTTTTCAATATTTAACATGTCACAGTGCAATGCTTCCAGTGTTTTAAAAGAGAAATTTGTTTTCAAAAATTTTGGTATTTACATCATCATATCTTCCTCAATTTAAGCCCACATATCCTTTCCAATCCCTTTTTCTTCTGTATTTTCATTAATATATAAACATGGGGAGAAATGAACGAAAAAAGGAAAGAGAAAAGAAAAATCCATCCAATCAATAACACACTGAAAACATGACAAAAACGTCTGCCCAGAGTTTGGGGATATTGAAAGAGATAAAAGCAATTGCAAGAGGGGAAAAAATGCCAGAAAGAAAAACCAGACCACACTGCGCCAGGAAGTTGAAAAAAAATTGAAACATGCTCCGAGATTCAACCAAAAAAAATTTGTAATCAAAGTATCCGCCAATGATGCTCTCCATAATAATATAGTTGGTGCTCCGAACCAAAACTCAACAACAGAATCATCAGCTGTTTATCGTTATCGGAGCATATGCTTATAGTGTACATGCCATGTTGTAGCTCACCGCACATGCTTGTACTTTACATGCCATGTTGCAGCCCGCCGCCCATGTGATTTTGCTGGTGCATGCCGTTTCCGTTTCCGGGGTTGCCATTGTTGCCACCAGCAAACATGTTGAACCCGTCCATGCCGTTGCCGGCCATGTTCATGTCTTGATTCATCTCAGCCGGCGGCTCCATGTCGTAACCCATGAACCACGAGCTGTCCGGTGCCGAGTTGAAAATGTTCATCGTCGTCGCCGTCATCGGATTCTGCTGCTGGGATGGGTGTCGCTGTTGATGCATGGCCGGGTTCTCGCTCTTTGGGACGGCCGCTGAATTCTGCCGCGAGTTGGGTTGGCCGTTGGGCATGCCCTGCCAGCCGTTGTTTTCTTGCGGCGCATTCATGTTACCGGCGACGATGCCAAACATTTGCTGGGGCAGCGCGGGGTCCTGACCGCCCATGCCGAGGGGCACAATATCGGCAAAGAAGGGCATCTGCGGCTGTGGTGGGTAGGACGCCATGTTGTTCGGGCTGATGGGGGACATGCTCGACATGTAGGCCTGCGACTGTGCAGGCATGCTGTGCGCGTTGAAAGCCATCTGCTGCTGTGCGTTGCCCGGGTTGGAAAATTTACGCTGATCAACCTGAACACGAGGGGTGCCACCAGCTTGCTCCGAAACTCTCCGGGCGGCAGGGGCTGCAGATGCTTGTCGCGTCTCGGGGGTCGGGTGATCAGACCTGCTGGGAGGTGTAACCCCAATCGAGTTCTTCTTGGGAGGAGCAGACTTTCGCTTCTGCTGCGGCGTCTTGCTCGGCTCCCTGCCATCTGTGGCATGGGAAGCAGGGGAAAGATTCTCCAAAAACTCGCCCACAGAGTGAAGCTCCGGCTTTTGTTCCAGTACGGCATCTTCTCCGCCCTCAGCGCGCCTCGGCAAATTCGGGTCCATGAAATCAATGTTCGACACGCCATAGGGATAGCGGTTAAACCAGTCGGCATACTGCAGCAGAGGCTGTTTGCTTTGCATGACACCGTTAGCTCCAGGTCGACGAGAGCTGTCATAAGCTTGCTTGTATTGGCGTCGAATGTCATCCACCATCCAGTGAAACATGCCCCAGTACTTCATCATTTTCTTCAGATATTTGATGTTGACGGCCAGATGCACCTCGGCGGCTGCCTTGAGCTTTGGATTGCCGGAAATCATGCCGTAAATCTGTACGGATGACGACGAGAAGGCACAGTATCCTGCGAATGGTGCCGTGACAAAGCACTGGCGCTCCTCAGAATCCTTTAATAGCTGCGAAATGCTGTTTGCGGCGTGGAAGGTCTTGGCCGTCAGGCGAGGAATGAAGTCCTTGGGGGCTTCAGAGTTGGCCTGGTTTGTGCTCATGGCGGCTTGGCAGATGTAGAGCAAGCTCTGATGTACCGCCATGTGCATAAAGATATACTGGGTAGCGGTTCTCTCGGTAATATGCATGTCGAGGTTCTCCTTGGAGTATTGCAATTGGGGTGGCAAAGTACGCAGAAGCTCCTCAGCGTCGCGCACAAGCTTCGAATATTGCGAGCGCTCATCCCACTGCGCAAACTGTTCTCGTTCCTTTCCACCATGGTTATAATATGTGACAACGCGACCCCAGAGAGCAAGACCGCGGATAAAAAAGGCGGACGGCCCCATGTTGCCGCGCAAGTCAGTGTCGGGCACCTGACCCTCCACGGCAAGAGGTCCAGGTCTGCCGTCGAGGAGTTCGGTTTGAGCAGGCATGTCTAACTGGAAGCACCGCTCGCTGACAGGGAGCGGAATTGTGAGGGAGTCGTCGGTTATAAACATGGGGCGATCGGTGCCCGAGGAAGTAAAACGGTCCATGAGAAAACAAGCCCACATGATGCGTCGTCTAATTTCTCGATCAACAAAGCTGAGGGGTACTTTTTGGCCTTTGCTCTGAGGGTCGTAGTCGAGGTCTTTGTGTAGCTGAAGAGCGTAGGCCATGCGAATGGCTTGGCCACCGAGCGCCCAGCTGCGACCACCGTGGCAAGTGCCAAATTCATGGAGACCAAGAATGAGCAGACATGTCAGAATGGTTATGTTTGGCCACTCGTAGCGCTGGGTGCAGATATCTCTGGCGTGCTGAGCCCACTCTTCTCCTCGGAGAAACGGCCGTGACGTGACTGGAAGCTTGGGATTTGTCGAGAATCTGGCAGATACAGCGCAAACGGACAGTACAAGAACTGGGGGCAAAGAGTTGCTTCTGAAATCAAATTAGCAGAATGGTCAGGGCAAAGACAACTGATAAGACGTACTTTAGTTTGCGCATGAAGCTTGGCTTATGCAGCAGGTGATATGCCTGCCCATAGACGCAATCGAAAAACACCTCGGCGAGATGTTCTTGCATCTCTTTGGGGGGAAGAGCATCGGTTCCCTCTTTGAATAGTTTGGATTCTTCCCTTTCTTGTGTCTCGGCGGCCATAGGAGGTGCTTCGCCATTGCCAATTTTGGATTTGGATGGGGCGTTCGCCCAAGCTTCGAGTTCTGGGGAAAAGGCTTCATCCGCGCGACGTTTCTTAGCAGCAGCCTTGTTAGCGGCGCTGGTGCCCGGAATTGCAGGTTTTACCACGGCACGAGTGATGGGTGAAAGATTATCTTGGTCGGATTTGGGTACAATCTTGATGATGCGTTCTTCCATGCGTTTCAGTCGCTTGTCCAGCATGGCCATGTAGTCGGTGCGAGGGGCGGCCTTGCGACTGGTGACCTTGTACACGCAGGGTATCCGGGAGCGAAGACAGTGCTTGCAGGCGGGCTTTTCGCCCGAGCAGCGAATCTTTTTGCGGCGACAGGCGATACAAGCCAGCGGCAGACGCTTTCGATCTTTGCCGGCTTTTGTCTTGAGCTCGCTCCAGGCTGGCGTCTCGGCCTTGTCGTCCTTGGTCTTGCCTAGGTCGGTACCATCGGCGCGGCCAGCGGCGGATAGGCCGAAATCATCATTTGTGTTGTCGGCGGCCGCGTTGTGGCTGGGCGAGTGTCTCTCGACAGAGGCGCTTTCGTCGGGGACGGTCTCGATGCCAGCGGTACTAAAGGCGGAGGGGTCCATGGAGAAGCTAGAGTTTGGACCGACCGTCATGGAGTTCATGCTGGCGCCGCTGACGGACGTAGGGGCCATGGTGGAGTGAAGAGAGAAGTGATCGGTCGCGGAAGCGTCGTCAAAGGCGGAGGCCGAGTGGTCGGGCATTCCGCCCATGTTGCCATAGGCAAAAGAGAAGTCATTGAACTGTGAAGGGTCCATGCTGGGCGGGAAAGAGCTATGATTGGGACCAGACTGGGAGTATGCGGCGCCGTCGTCTAGGCCGGGCAGCAGATGGGAGTTATTTGCGAGATGGGGTGGGGGAGCATGAGGAAAATGCGGCGGAAGGTTGAGCAGAGGCTGGCCCGCGGACATGTTGGCCTGCCGCAGCGCTTCGAGGCCGTGGTGCCTCTACCAGGCAAGGCAGAAGCTAGAGGAATCGGCAGCAGGAAGCGGTGCAAGAGGTCAAGTTCATGCGTACGTCGCGGGGAGCGAGGTGGATGACACTGGTAAGGTTTCGAGAGCCGTTCTGGACGGGTCGTGCAAAAGGCGGGCGGGCTCGATCGATGATGGGGCGAGGCGAGAGCAGAGCGGTAGGCGCAGGCGCGGGCGCGAGCGAATGGAAGAGCCGACAATGGGCGACAAGACGGTCGCACTCGAGGCTATCGACAGCGGCCGGTCGCAGCGCAGGTTGAGGAAGCGTCGTGGGAGGAAGCGATGGGGCGTCGGGTAGCCACAGGATTTTGAGCTGCAGGGTCGGCCCAGAAGGCGTATGTGAGCGCAGGCTGGGGATGGTGGAGAGAGTCGCAGCAGTCGCAGTAGTCGCAGCAGTCGCAGCAGCACAGGCAAGCAAGCAGCGGCGCGAAGAGGCGAAGAAGCGAATAAAATGCGGACGGGGTGGATGAAGAGGTATAAATGATGCAAAACGGGGCGAAGAGCGACAGAGAGGATGCTGCGATGGATAACGGCGGAGGTGTGGTGCGTGAGGAGACTGGAGGGGTGCAATGGTATAAGAGGCGAGATGGGATGGGGGAGTCTAACGGTGGAGAGGCGAGACAAACAGGCAGAGACAAACGGCGATGGCGGGAGGCGAGAGGCAAGAGGCAGCGCAACAGTGGCAGAGGCAGAGCGCAGCAGAAACAGGCAGGGCGCAGACGGCCAAAGAGAGAGAAGCGAAGAGCGGACGCAAATAAAGTTTCGAGCCAAAGTGAGTCTTGCAGGTTTTTTTTGGTGAGCAGGGTCGGCTTGGGCTTCTGGGGAGAGGAGCGAGTTTGGGCGGGTTGTGTCTTGACCTGGTCGTGGTCGTGGATGGTCTGGCGGCCAGAAGAAAGGGCGCGGCCAGTGGATGAAGCAGCGATGCTCTTGAGTGGTTTCGGGGTTCCTCTGGGGCGGAACAGCAGGCTAGACCAGCGCTAGCGGGACAGCTTCAGAGGGTTTGGCGTGCTGGAGCCAGTGGTTTGGGTGGGCTTTTTGGGGGGTCGTGCCCGAGGTGAGATGGTGTGCGGCGGGTGGAGCTGCCTAGATGGGTGGTCCGCTGGTGGCACAGGGCGAGGTATATAGGTGTGCGAGTGTGGTAAAGAATAGCAGCCAGGTTGAGACCATATACCAGCAACAATGGGTAGCACCGTCGAGAGGACTGGGTGGGCAGGCAGGTACTGGTACTTGTAATCGTGGGTTCGTCTGGAAACGGCCCCAATCGTCAAGCTCTGTCTCTCTCTCCTGAGAAACAGAATCTTCTGCGGCGCAGCACCTCGAGAGGAGGGGAGGGGGCATACAGGCCTGTATTATAATCGATCGATGCCTGTTCGAAACGTCGGCCGCCTCCCAGCTCCAGCAGAATACGCATAGGGCTACGGATGTTGTGATGAGGCGGACAAGAGAGCTTCAAAGTGTCTGGCTGCCGGGGGTGTAGGCGCATGGGATTTACCGTACGGAGCAGGGAGGGGGGTCCATGGCATAGGGGTGCAGAAAGGGGAGTGTTGTCAAGCTGTAAAAGAAAAGGCCAGGGTTTTCTTTCTGTCGTCTTGACAGACGGGTTTGACAGAATAAACGAATGACAACAACAAGACAGCCTACGGAGGATAGCAACCATCTACACACAGTATCCGCAATGGAGGAGCAGCTATACCAAGTCCTTGGGGGGATGGGTTGCTGGGATCTGCTGGGATGGCATGGGGTCCAGCATGGGCGAGAGCTGCATTTGCATGGGTGTGGGCGGATTCTGTGAGGGTCGACAGAGACAGGCAGTGGTCAAGGACTCAAAGAAGGGTTGGAGGGGGTGTCCTGGAGGCGTTTGGCGGCGCCGCTTGGTTGATGGTGCTGGTGGCGCAGGACAATGGCGTCCGCCCAAGGCAAAGGACAGCAGGGATACCAGGAGTTGCAACTTTTCTGGCCGGGGTCGGGGTTGGGCAGCAGGAACCAAGACCCGGGAGCATTGCGAGTCAATGCGAGAGCCGTTTTGATTGCTGCAGTAGGAGGTGCATCAGAAGCACGAGACGTGGTTGGTCGAGGGGTAATGTTGCAGCAGATAATTGGATGCTCGACTATCTAAGGTATCTGTCTGTCTTGTCTCGTGTCTTGAATGTACCTTGCAAAGACTCAGGCACGCATGACAATGAGGGGGGGCGACCCGTTGGCGCGTACAAGACATTTCGCTAGTTACCAGGAAAACAGGACGCAGAAGGAGAAAAGACGACGAAATAGGAAAAGAGAGGAGAAAAGAGAAGAAAACAAAACATATCATCAATATGCAATAGCACCAACCATTCTCTCAAGTCTCAACCAGGTTCCCATGTACACTCTACTCATATCCATTCCCCCTCTGCAGAAAGATGGCTGCAGGCCGATGAAAATCTACCATCCGCCAAGAAGGCGGGTGCAACGCAGCTATACCAACTGATGAAAGCAGGGTGGAACAGAGAGCAGCAGCAATTACCATGAGGAGTGAGAACGGCGACAAGGTCTTGCTGGCGAAAGAATGCGCGGCCGCTGTTGTTTCTGCCCCCAAGGGGCCCCAGAGACAGGGCCCCGCCACAGAAAACACAAGACCCCACCGAGCCCAGCAGCGCGGAGTTGCCTTTCGCACTAACCAAGACGAAGACGAAGCAGAACCAGCACCAGCACCAGCACCAGCACCAGCGCGAGACCTACGTACAAGCGGCTAGTAGAAAGAAGCAGGTAGAGACGCCCCCAGCAGCCTTGCTCTGCAGCAGCATAGTCCAAGCGACTGCAGATATGCAGTCGCCAAGTTGGTTGCATACTTCGCAGAGACCCTCTTTGAGCAGGCAGCATTGGCACATCAACAGGGGACCCCAACCGCTGCCATGGCCCAGAATGAGTGGGACGCAACAACGCTTCCTCTCTGCCAGGAGGACTCCACGACTCCAAGGACTCCAGACTGCACAACTCTTGCCAGGTTTGTACTGGCGCGTCCTCTGGGGACCTTGGGACCTATGGCGTTTCTGGACCTTTTTCAACGCAAAAAAAAGCGCTAAACCCTGCAAAATGGTCTGCCACCAGGTGCCTTGTGGAGTAAACTACGCCTGCGTGGCCCCAGAGACTCTGTCGTTGCATCGAGCTAGCCCATCTACGGACAGCACACCAAGCCGCCTATCTGACATTCTGTTCGTCGCTCGCCCTCGCCCTTTGGCTCTGGCTCATCGGCTCTGCTTCTCTCGAGTCAATCAGGAGAATCGATCAAAGCACACATTTCATAATGATAATCAAGTCAAGACCGCCACGCTTCTCTTTTCATAGTACATATTGGCATTCGCACGCGCCACAATCTCTCCCACCTTGTGCCCCCCCTCTCTCAGGGTAACTGCATCCTCACCACCACACCACCACCACCACCACCACCACCACCACACCACACAAAACCCTCCTCC